>VNJQ01007091.1:0-15015 GCA_008042515.1 Drosophila truncata | reverse complement strand
ACCAGGAGAGGCCAATCTCTTCAGCAATCCTGTGAGGGCACGTTAAGAGACCTGAGTCAGACTTAATAAATTTTAGGGGGCGGTGGGAACGCCCGCTAGTCGTTTGATATCAGTCCAAATTTTCTTTGTTGTGGATCGTGGTGAGATCCGAGCAGTGAAGTTTTCGAGAGAACTACGCTTGGCTGATAGGACTGCTTTTTTGAATATAGCATTTGCTTTTTTATAATTAATAAGAGAGGGCGTTGACATACATATTCTGTACGCATGAAAGAGGCGCTGTTTTTCGTCTCTAAGCTCCTGGAGGGAGTGACTCCACCAAGGGACTTTGGCTTTGTGTGGAATACTTTTAGTTTGGGTAATACTACAGTTCGCAGCAGCTCTTATGCATTTGGTCACCCGGGCAACTTGGTGATTCAAGCAACTTGATTTCCAGTTGGCAACCTGATTTTCTATTTCACGTTCAAAAATTTCCCAGTTCGCAAAGTCAGTCTGATACTTGGGTAGGGGAGGGGTTGAGTCTGTGCTAAAACGCATGGAAAGGCTTATTTTTATAATCTAGGGTAGCCCAGATACACCGTGAGCGATTTGCGGGGATATCATTGTGATGTCAACGTGGGTGAGTGTATTATGCGTGGAGAGGTGGGTTTCTGAGCCGTCGTTAAGAATTACTAAGTGATTTTCTGCAATAAAGCGGTAGTCTTCCCACGTGAATTTAAATGGGGAGATCCCCATAAGGGACTCCACGAATTAAGGTCCCCTAACATTATTATAGGGCCGTTGGTCTGGCTGTAAATATAATTTAATTCGCTGCTGGGAAAGGATTGTGAGGGAGGGATATTGGTGTTTATGATGGTAATTGGGCTACCAAGGTTCAGCTGTAAGGCGGAACAGAGAATGTTGGAGGTTAAAACATTGTGAGAAAGGGGAATGTTTTTTTAATGAGCACACCGGCGCCTTGCTTGGCCGATGTGTTTTGTGCCAGGTTATAAAAATAGCCAGTATATTTCTTGGGACAGGTAAAGTTTTTGAATTGGAAGGATAAGTGAGTTTCTTGCAAACATAGCACATCAGGTAAGTGATCTTTGATCAGAAGGGTGAGTTCATTAAAATTATTGAAAATGCCGTTTATATTCCATTGTAAAATACTAATGGACATGTTAGTAACCAAGAGATATGTTTAATGTTTGCAAGGGGATATCAATGGTAAGAGATCCAACTATGTGTCGAGATCTTTCATTGAAGTATCCAAAACATCAGTTGTGTTTCGTAAGGAGAAATTTGAGTCGTATGAAGAGTTTATTTTGTTGGGTTCAATTGTTTCGTTTTGTGATTGTAGGAGTGCTTGTGCTTCTAGTATAATAGCACGCTTTTTATCGCTGTTCTTCTTTGATTTTTCGTATATTCGTAGAGTTTGGGATGTAGTTGGAGATGAGGGTACCTGCTGGGGTACCTGACTGAGCGGACTGTTCAGAGGTTTGTCGGGCGAAACGCCGACCGTATTGCCGGGCACTTGTGGTGCTCCCTGCTTATCGCAGCTCTTGGTAGGTTTGCTGTTTGTTGTTGCTGTTTTAGGATGGGTTGCTGCTGAGGAAGCAAATGTGATTGAAGAGTTGCTACTTGGTTTGGGGTGTTGTTGTTTTTGTATTGGGCGAGCTTCACGCATACTGCATTTTTTGTTGTTTTTATTCTGAGAAGTTCCCTCTGATTTAGGTATTGTTGGCATTTTGAAGAGGAGGCGGGATGGTCGCCGTTACAATTTGCGCAGAAGGTGCGAGTGCAGGGTTCAGGGAGGTGGGGAACAATATTGCATGACACACATGTGGCGGGATTGTTGCAGTGCTTAGCGGTATGACCTAACAGTTGGCAAGTCTTGCTCCTCATTGGGTTCCCTTACCTTGACGGAATGCCATGAAATGTCAAGCTTGCTGGGTAACGTATAGCGATCGAAAGTTACCAGTATGACTCCTGTGGGTATTGTTATGCCGTCGACTGTTCTGGAAAACTTGAACACAGAGTGAACATTCTGGGACTTAAGCTCTTCAATAATCTCCCCTTCGGGAATGTTGATGAGGTAGGGAGCATAGATTGTGCCCTTAACAAAATTAAGGGATTCGTGAAGTTTGCCTTCGATATCGCATATCCCTGGCAAGTACGAGAACTTTATGAACTTTTCAGCGACCTGTTTGGGTTTTACTAGTAACAATGATTTGCCGTCACGAAGGGTAGATATAGTGATTATTTCGTTACTAATGATTTTCAGATGTCAGAGTGAGAGAGAAGCGAGTTCAAGCGAGAAAGCGAGAGCAAAGCGAGAGAGCAGTTTGCAACCTGCTTTATCGCTTCAAATCGCTCAGAACGTACAATTGTTTTGTTGCATTTAGAGCTTTATATACAGGATTCTCATGCGTTTTGTTTTTCTTTATTGCAATTGGTGTCATTTGTGAGAGAACCCCAGAACGAAATGGACATTGAAAATTTAATTAATTTAATGAATTATTTAAAGAACTTTTCTGAATGCTTTCGTAAGTCATTATAAAAATTTGCGAACTCTCATTTACTGTCCCTACTGCAGTTCAGCGAGTGGACGCCCACTTTTTTTTAATACAAAATTAATTATTGCACTAGAAGCTAAGAAATCTTCGTCCGAATCCATTACGATCAAATTAATAACTGAAAATAAATGTAATGTAAATGTAAAATGTAGCTCGCTTCTCACAAAGCTTTCACTCTGCCACCCTCTCCCTTTGCTTATCGCTTCTCGCTTCGCTTCTCTCTCCCACTCTGACATCAGCCTAAGGCTCCTTTAAGGCTTTTCAATGAACACAATTTTTTTTTAATTTCAAGGCTACAACGTAGCAAAAATATGGGCCAAAAGACAGTTCGGAAAAAGCGATATAAATAATAAACCTGAGGTCCCACATGCACGATTATTTTCAATTGCAGAGTGGAAAGATTAAGGTTTAATTTTAGCCAACTTTCAGTATTGGTTTACGCGCGGTTTAAGTTGTATTAGCGTTTGAAAAGTGCCAAAACAAGCCATTTTTGGTACTTTGAACGTAATTTTCTCAAAATTGGTACATGATGGAAACTTTTGGTTTTCGAACTACAGACCAAGATCTTTTAAAATCAGCCGGGTTTATGCTCGGAAGTTTTGCTAATCAATTCAATACACTCAGACACATAAATGGATGATCCAGACTCTTAGGCCTGATCCTCTTTACCTTTATACTCATTAAAGTAAATACATTTACATCAAAAATAAATAAGAATAAAACTTAAATATGACAATAACTATATTACAATGGAATAACCATACTAGGGCTTCCAGACCACGAACATAAGAGGCAAGAAAATTAAAAGAGCATTGCTTAAAAACAGCATGATTTTCCTTAACGACGGTTTACCCACGCACCTTTCAACCCCCAACGCCATCACTCACATCGATGTCTTGGATAGCCCATAGATATCATCAATATCAGACAACCTCCACGGAAGTGATCTTTTTCCCATAACCATTACCATCTCTTGGCCTTTCCTCCTTGATAACACTTTGCCCCTCCCCAAACTTTAAACAGACCTAGCCAACTAGAAACCCTTAAAGGAACATTGCGAAAAATCAGCTGCTTTAATCAGCAATTCGCTCAAATTACAAAAATCATTCGTGCAGCTGCTAACTGCAGAATTCACTAAACAAGTCCACAAAGCCAAAGTGCCATGGTGGAACTCTGGGTTTCCACAGTTTAGGGATGAAAAGCACGCTTGTTCTTCTCTTACAAAGCTAATATAAACGATAGAAACCTCGTTAGGTACAAAAACGTAAAGCTCTACTCTCTCGAGCAATTTACTTTCAGGATCTCTCTCCGTCAGCCTCCAAAAAAAAGACTGATACAATATAAACCGCCTAGCTGGCATTCCTGCTACACCTTTAAAATATTTAAAATCCAATTCAGTTCAAGCCACTACCAAAAGCACCTATAGAAGAATGCGTGATTTTATCCGCCTACGCATCGGGCTCAGACAATCCACATATCAAACAACACATACTGACAGAACCGACTCGATCAACATGCAAACTATACGCTGACGACCTTTTATTTCCTTCTGGACAAAAAGCTCAATTTATTGTTAGGATATTGTAGTAAAAATCCATAAGTTACGAGTCGAAGGGCCCTATAACTAGTACTCATAAAATCCATTAGGTTTAGTATTGAAAACTAGTTAATTTGTCAAAATAAAATAAACAAAGTATATTTCGAAACATTTGTATGTCTTACCCGGACTTATTTATATTTATATTTATATTTTGGAACTAATCGGAATCGTAAAATATACTTTTCCCCGAATTATTTATAAGGTTCAAAGCTGGACTTAGAATTTAGGAACCAATCAGAATCGGAATATATTCTCTTCAGAATTTTAATTTGTCACCATTATTGGTTTTATGCGAAAAAATAGGCGGTCACATTATAATAGATAATAGATACGCATCGAATTTTATAATTGTATCAGTTGGTTAGAATTTTATTAAAAAAAACAAAGAGGACCCCTAATTGATGTCTTTTTCTAGTAAAATTTGGTCTAGCTGAGCCTGTTAATTTTATTTTGCCATATAAACCATTTTTAGGGAATACCAAGTGTAGAAAGAAAATGTACACCTTGATGTAACTTAAAACATTACAAAAATAAAAAACATCGAGCACAAAACTTTTTTTTATATATATCCTATATAGTCGTGCGATTTTTCTTTTATTAAAACAGAAATTCTGAAATAATAATAAGTGGCCAAAACTTAAATTTGATAGAAGTATGTTGAGAAACATCGATTTTACTCTGAGGTCGAGGGCTGTGCCTGGGGAGGCTGTTGCTGAGAGCTGAGTTGTAAGTATCCGTCAACATGCTGCACTCCAGTTGCAGTTTTTTGCGCCTTGGAGACTCATTTAATAGCGTAAGGCTGGTTGCTTGTCAAGCGCTAAGAAGATGTAATAGGTTTTCTGAAATTTCCATAACACCTCCTTAAAATCGCCCTTGGTTTGCCGCATAAAAGTCAACATTTCCTTTTCATCCTCACGACAGGCTTAGCAACAGTAGCGCAAGCCGATGTCACATCATCGACAGTCCGGCCGGCAATCCCAAAGTGTTGTTGTCCCACAACCAGCAGCCGATGGTGAGATCACTATGCGAAATTACTTTTTTACATGTTTTGGCGAAGCAGACGATACCAGAAGACATTTTAGAGTTTTACCACTGTACTTGTTACGATAAGGATAGGAAGGAAGCGAAAGATAAGACAAAAAGTACAGCTGAACAGAAAGAGTTGGAGAACGAGAGAGCGTGGGTGTGAGTGATGCAAACAAAAGTAAACACTGGCAGGACAATCAAATTGTGAAAATAATAGTGATTAAATGCACAAATAGAGAAAAACATTTATATATTTTGCATAGTTATGCAATCTCGAAACTTTGATGCTTTGACACTTTTAATGTACTCGGAATCTTGTTACTAAGCGGGTTACGTCGCCGCAGAGTAACTAGCCCATAGTAACAGAATAACGAGTGGACTTCAACAAAAGAGCGAGATTTGTTTGTCGAACAACCCTGCCATTGCTGGTGCTGATGCCACGCAATGGTGTGCAACGGTGGAAATCAATTTAAATTTAAACCCGCTTAAGGACAGTGAGCTTATTTTGGCGTTGACTAAATTGTTTGAGGGAGGACCAGCTCACAAATATGCTACCCAGGAATTACATAGCAGGAGTTTCGACAACTGTTCGAACAGTAATATGAGACGCCAGAAGCCAATATTTTACGTTTTCTCAAAAGTAGTACAAGCATTGATGAAAGCTTGTCAGTTTTTGTAAGTCGCAGTCTAACATTAATGTGTACGAAGTTGCGAAACTTGGACATATGGTAAACTTTGCAACGAATAGTACACACGTCAAACGTAAATTGTTGCAAGTTTTTACGGTCCATAAAGAGCGTTTTTTATAGTTTTTTTTCCATCGAACTAGGAACAAGAGGCCAAGAGAGTTGAAATATCACAAGCCACATATTTTCAATGCGGAAAAACAGGTCAGGGTCAAACGCAGTTCAGGTTACCGAGTCAAGGAAGGTCACAAGTAATTTGCTATCGGTGCGAGGAACCAGGACACATTGCTACTAACTTTACTACTAACGAAATCCTGTTATTATCAGCCATGGAGCAATATAAAGCTATCACGACGAAGTTCATGGACTTGCTTAGGATGTCGGACGGCCGAGAACCTAAATCATTTTGGGCCTTATCGCTAAAGTCTCTTTGGCGAATCTGGAAAAATATTGTGATGCGAGGCTGGTGACATCCACCAGGATTTCTTATCAAAGAGAAGATCACGGAAACCGTTGAGGAATTTAAATACATTGCAATGCATCCTAATGCATTGGGAGGAGCAACCTGTTCAAGAAACTTGGATAGGAAAAACAAATATAACCGCTGCACACTGGTTGATCGTATATGGGGAGGGCGGCCAAAAATACTTCTAGTTGGAATACAAAAATTATAAAATGTAAATAATAATATTTTAATATTTTATGAACTGAAGAAGGCAAATAGTACCAGGAATACTCTGTTGTAAGTCCTTTTGTAGTATCTAGCGCAAATTTTCTAAATTGTTCTACGTTAGTTTTATACCCAGAGGACAAGGCTTGCAGTAATGTGGCACAATTTGCAATTAACATCTAATCCGCGATAGTTTGCACTGATCTGCATTGCCTAAATATAAAAAAAAAAATTTAATAAAATAAAACAATTAAATTTAAAAATTCACAAATTAGCAATAAAGTGAAAGCAAAATAGAATATGGCGTACACATAAAAACAAAATATATACGAACACGACATAACACAAAATAGGCACAAACACAAAAATCACAAAATATTCACGTACACAAAACAGCGAATAAGTCAGAAGGTTGCAAAAAGTAGCAGCTGAAATTAAGTAGCAGCTGAATAAAACTTAGACTAAGAAATATTTCCTCTTTTTATAAAAAAAGTTTCATCGTGCGGTCAGGCGCGGAACACAACTGTTTTCTTCATTTTACATCTATGTAAGCAAAAGGACATTCACAATAATGAAAGACTAAGTTTAAAGCAATAGCACAGCAGATAATGGCATACAAATTACTCAGTTTTATAGTGCATACCTTTCTCTTCAATATTCATTATAATTCACGACGAATGAACGCGATTTATTATTAAAATTTAATTGTTTTCGAGAGAAAATGTTCCAGCAGTTTTTACATCAACTTTGACAAATATTTTTTTGCCAGTCTTCAGTCGTTTTTTGTGACGCGTACGAATGGAATGGAAAAAAGTACAATTGCAATTTGATTAAGTGACCTGTCAAGAATTTTTAAAAAATAAAAAAAATTGTCACTTTAAGACTTTTATTTTTTATTTTTGGCCAAGGAAATCAACCAGTGTGCGCTGCACGCATAAGGCAAGCGGTGGGCCTATAGTTTATTTCTGGATACACTCAATAAATACTAGTTGATTTGTATATTTATTTGCAAAATTTTATAGTTTTAAAAATGATAAACAAATAGTTTTTACTGTTTCGCAAAAACGCTATATTGTGATTCTGGTAAGAGAACCATACAAACGGTCTACTGGCTTTGATCTGAATTTGCATGATTTTTCTATTTTCTATATAATTCTATGTAAAAGAAAACCAAGTTTGCCCTGTTAGCGCAATAACGCAACCTAGTGTAAACAGACTATAAGTATGTTTGAAAGTAGTCGATGATACGCGATGATACGTTATCTGACAGAATATCAAACACTTCTTGATTGCAGTTGAGTGTGTCAATCAGTAGCATAGCTTGCAAATAACTGTTGACCGTTTTTCTTCTTGCGCTTTCGTTGCGAACACAACAGAAAAAGTTCATACTCTCTCGTTCTCGCTCTGAGCAAGGGACTCTTGCTGTCTTCATCAATGTTTTCTGTTTAGCGCATTTCGTTGAGCCCTTTGTATGTCGCTCTTTCAATGAGCAGTGCTTAAAAAGCGAAAAGAGAAACGCTCGCACAATAAGAGTCAGCAAAAGACCGATTGACCGAAAAACTCAACGTAAACGGACTTCACATTCAATTTTTTTTTTTGTGAAAAAGAAATAATATAATTTGTTTAATATAACAATTTAAATTTATTTTCAAATATTTTTGTTAACAAGTTCCATTTCGATTCCATATAACAAAACGCTACTTTCCATTTTACACAACAAAATTTCACAACTTCACATACTCAATTCACGATCGCAATTAATGTATTTCGTCTGCAAAACAGACGCTTAACGAATTGCTTGTAAATGTATACCAATATATACGCAAAAGACCTTTTGCTTCACGAACAAAACGGTCTTGGAACAAAACAGAATAGAAAAAAAAGGTTTCGCTCTAAGCGCGAGGTAGCTCATTCATTAGCACATAAATCTGTTGCTCTCTGAGTCTTTTCGTGAAGAGTCAGGAAAAGACACTTATTTGCAGATAACGAGAAACGGTCGACAGTTATTTGCAAGATATTATCAGTTGGTGAAGGTAGGTGCGAGGAGTAACTTAAGTTGAATTGCATTGTTAATTGAAGTACAATGTAGTGTAGTCCTTTTGAGCGGTAAAATTGCGAGGAGGTATTTTTTTTAGCGATACTGAAATTGAAAAATCAAAATTAAGAGATAAAGCTGCTAAGAACATGCGGAGGGCTACTAGTTATGAGAAAAGACAATTTGACTAAAGTAAGACAAAGACAACCAGATTTTGTGTCAGTGACTTTGTGTTACTTAAAAACAGTGAGAGACAACAAACGAAATTAGACAACAATATTAAAGGACCTTCTTTAGTAATTTAAAGGTTTCAGATGGAGATCGTTATGTTTTAAAGTCGACACAGAATAATAGACGGTTTAAGTTTAGAAAATAGGAGTTAAGAGTTATGTTAAATAGAGCAAAATGATACATAAACAAGAAAGGAAGCTAACTTCGGCTCGCCGAAGTTTATATACCCTTGTAGATTGCGATTGAACTATAAAATTAAAATCGAAATTCTGAAATAATAATAAGAGGCCAAATCCCAAATTTGATTAAAATATTTTGAGAAATAGCGAAACTATGAATTTTTAATTATTACCCTGATTGTTCCTATGGCAGCAAAAGGATATAGTCGTGTGATTTTCATGAAATTAAAACTAAGATTCTTAAATAATATTAAGTGGCCGAATCTCAAATTTGATAAAAATATGTTAAGAAACAGCGAAGTTAGGACTTTTTCTATTATTTTCCTGATTGTTCCTATGGCCGCTATAGGATATAGTCGGCCGATTTTCATGAAATTAAAACTATAATTCTGGAATAGTATTAAGTGGCCAAATCTCAAATTTGATGAAAATATGTTTAGAAGCTGCGGAGTTATGATTTTTGTATTATTTTCCTGATTGTTCCTATGACAGCTATAGGATATAGTCGCCCGATTTTCATGAAATTAAAAACGAAATTCTATAATAATAATTAATGGCCAAATATCAAATTTGGTGGAATTGTGTTGAAAACATTTATAATTTTTTTTTTAATTTTACCGATCGTTCCTATGGCAGCTATATGATATAGTCCGATCCGGCCCGTTCAGACATATGTACGAGTGAGAGTATATAGAAGACTAACTGCAAAGTTTCATTTAGATAGCTTTAAAACTGAGGGACCAGTTTGCGTAGAAACGGACAGACAGACGTACAGATGGGCAGACGTACAGACGGACAGACGGACAGACTGACATGGCTAGATCGACTCGGCTGTTGATGCTGATCAAGAATATATATACTTTATACGGTCGGAGATGTCTCCTTCACTGCGTTGCAAACTTCTGACTGAAATTATAATACCCTGCAAGGGTATAAAAAATAAAGAGCAACCAGATAGAATAGATTTGTTTATGCTGGATTGAAGAACACTACGTTGGTAAAATAAAATAGAAAATCGAGCACACGACGTCGTGTGATTTGTAAGGAAGACCGTGTCGGAAATACGTGGGTAATATGTGATACACACTAGGACGTGTGATGGTCAGGATGGTCAGAAAGTTAGTATATAATCTTAGTAGGTTGTAAAAACATCTATTTTTTGTGTATCGTCATGTAATCTAAAACTTCGGTGCTTCAGCACTTTTTGTGCACTCGGAATCTTGTTGCTAAGTGGGTTACGTTGGCGCAGAGTTACTACTACATAGTAACAAAGTAACGAGTTTATTGTCAAGTGACCCAGCAGACAAAAACTTCGTTTATAATATTATAAATGATAGTTTTTCGGATTTTTGGCGGATAAAACGTCCGATTTCAGACTCAAGAACGACAAAAAAGTAAATCACCTGGCATGGGTTTTGTGGCACCAAAAGCTATCATTTTCGCAACCCAAAAAAGATATCGTTTGCGGAACTTTTCTAATATCAAAACCGGGTCTTGATTAGGCTTGAAAAATAAATAAAAAAATTTAGTTCAATCATTCAATCCTGAAGGAATGAATGGAGGACCTTTGACAAGTACATATACAAGTCGCAACGGGTCGGATAGGAGGACAATATCATATAGATGCTTTTGGAACGATCGAAAAAAAACATGTATACTGTAGGGCCTAGCGAAAGTCGTTTCGTCGCAATTGTAAGCTTCCTTACTATTTTGTAACTAGTTCACTATTCCCCCTTACCTTGTTTAATACACTCGGTGCATTATCCGGATCGCAGATTTTTGTCTTTATTTTGGCACCCGCTTCGACGCTTTCATTAGAATATTCGACACAGTGTACATATGATTGTACTTTCTGTAGAGCTCCTGATATTTTACATCAAGGTACATTGTCAAAGGAAGTTGGAATAATGGAAATGCCGGAGGTAGGTCTGAACAAATTGGGATTATTTCGTTAACTGCCAAAGAAGAAGAAACTAGTTTTTTTTTATCCTATTCCTTTTTCCAAACGCATCGGAATGGACTTATTTCAAGCTAAAGTTTTTGCAATAGCATCTTTCTCTTAATTTATTTGGGACTTAATAAGGGTCAAACATCTTCAGACTCTAAGACAGCTTTGCTGGGCTACCATTATATTTCTAAGGCCTTAGTTAACTTTGAATCCGAGATAGGTATCAACTTAACTGTGCTCTCAGATACTTTTTAATTATTGCTGAATCAGTACTATTTATCACGGTATTGACGTTATACAATCTCGAAGATTCAGGTTCCTTCGCCATGTTGAGCAGGTTAGGTAAAGTTTTACTGGACGGCACTTGTGGGGCTACGCATATGCCAATTATGCCCTTAGTTGTCGGGATATTATTTGTAAGGACCTTGAGATTAATTATGCTGTATAAAAGTCTTTAAAGATCGAGGTCTCTGAGCGCGGAGGAGTCCAGACGATAATACGGTACTCAGGATTGCCGGACCTCTTGCTGCTGAACATAACACTCTTTGTCAAGAATCGAAAGTCGGGTCATCAGAAATCATTCTTTGTTGTTATTGTTTTCTCCTAAAAAGGAATATTAATAATAAAGGTTTATAAAAGTGTAATTAACAAACTAAATAGCTTATTTTATTTTTAAAGATATTTATGTAATGTATTTAAATAATTGGTTTGGGTTTCAATGAAACTACTTCATAGACTTATACTGGTTCAATACTTATAGCTGTTAATCCGTATAAAACCGTTAATATATTTAATAAGGTAAGCTTTTGTTTGTTTTTATGCCTATTCACATGTGTTATTCATTACCACATATTAGTAAATAGTATTTGGTGTTAGTATAGTACAATAAAATCATATTAAATTTCCGAAAAGAAAGGTAAGCCATTGCACTATGGGTACAAATTTCATTATATTGGCATAAATTCAATTTTTTTTGCAAATAATTCTTCAAAATAAAGTGTATTTCTTAAATATACATACCAAAATAAAAAAAAAATAAAAATCAATCAATCAAAATATTGGCGAACTTTCAATGCTTATTTTGTGGAGCTACAAAAGATTATTAAATTTCTGATAATGGAAAGTAACAGTAAAGGTACCTCAGTAAAATTGGTATATGTGCAAGATTTGTTTTCTAGATTGCTCCTATTTTAATAGCTCTAGGTGTGTTTTGAGTACACACGATTTTTCTCCTATGTCTCTCAATTACTCATCATGTATTGGTTTCTTATCTGTCCCCATCCTATCGCACCGTTAGCCCAAAGAATAACGCAAGGAGAGGCATTTAATAGAAAGTTGATATATGTGCAAAAAGCTTCATTCACGTTTGGAGTAGGTTCCGGCAAGGTTTCAGTAAAACAAAGAGAACAAATTTGACTGTTTACATTTTAAAATTTAATTAAAAATTAACTTGAGCTATTAAAAAAGGTTTGCGTTAAATAAATTGTATTAAATATCAAAAATGCCACGAGCAGCCGAATTTTCTAAAGAAGAGCAGATCCAAATAAGAACTATGGCTGACTGTGGCGTCAAAGTGGGTGCTATTGCCAAAACAATAAATAGGCATCGAGACACTGTAGGAAACTGTTTAAAGTCACCCCAAAAATATGCTCAAAACAATTCCAAAGATTGGTAACCGCACTAAGCGCCACATAAGAGCTTTGGCAACTGCCAAAAATTTGAGCTGCGCCCAAATTGAGGCACATTTGAAGTTACCAATATGTAGGCAACGGGTGCAACAAATTTGCCGAAAAGATTTGCATCTCACATACGAAGTAAAGGTACCGAAACCTAAGCTATTGCGGCGGCATAAAGTGGCTCGAGTTTCCTATTACGAGAAATATAAATTTGGGACCACCGAATTCCAAAATTTCATTTTCAGTGATGAAAAAAAATTTAATTTAAATGGCCCAGGTATCCAAGACAAACTTGCCACAGACGCAACCATGGTGGTGGTTCCCTTATGGTTTGGGCTGTCTTTAGTTACTTCGGGAAATCGCCTATATGCTTTGTGTCATGTCGCATGAATGCAGAAACGTATACGAATCTCTTGGAAAGTGAGCTAGTACCATTTATCAACAGGATAACGCTCCTATACACGTAGCGCGGTATACGAAGACGTTTCTGGAAAGTAAAGCAATCGATTTGATGCAGTGGCCAGCTTTAAGTCCGGAGTTAAATCCGATCGAGGATCTTTGGGGCATCCTGTCAGCAAAAGTTTTCGGAGGTGGAAGGCAATTTGAGACCCTAAAGGAATTAAAGGAAATGAGCATCCATTGATATTGCTGTCCTCCAAAACTTGCCAAATTCAATGCCGAAGCGATTGAAACTATTAGATCAGCAAAAAGGAGACACTATACTATATTAATTTAAAAGTTAACTTATATTACAAATGTTGTGACGATTCGTCAATGCTCGGATGGCTCAGGGATGACCAGAGGTCGTCTCAGAAACTTATATTTCTTCAGGTGGAGTTGCTGTAAGAGATTCCGACCCGTTCCCAGAGGAGAAGACACCAAAAATTACACAGTAATCGATAATCGAGACTTTATTTATGTCAAGCCAATGTTACAATAAGTGACCGTGCTCCTGTGTCCTCGGGTGGCGGTGTCTTCCTTCGGCTTCGTTGGGATCCGTTGTTGACCTGACCGTAGGGAGAAGCTCCGTTGGGTCGTCCTGTCGATCTGAGAAAGCGCAGCGGCAGAGACCGTTGAGGTCTACTAATTAGCGGATGGGAGGTGGGAGGCCTTTAAGGTCTACAATCAGTGAGAATGATAAGGACGGTTTAGAGGCCTTTTAGGTCTACAAGTTGGTGAGAACGGCTTAGAGGCCTTTAAGGTCTACAAGTTGGTGAGAACGGTTTAGAGGCCTTTAAGGTCTACAATTGGGTGAGAATAGTTTAGAGGCCTTTTAGATCTACAAGCTGGTGAGAACGGTTTAGAGGCCTTTAAGGTCTACAAGTTGGTGAGAACGGCTTAGAGACCTTTAAGGTCTACAATTGGGTGAGAATGGTTTAGAGGCCTTTTAGGTCTACAAGTTCGTGAAAACAGTTTAGTGGCCTTTAAGGTCTACAACAGAGAACTGCGCAAGCCACCGGGAACAGCAAGTGCACTGGCTAGATACCGAGTGTCTCAGATACTCGAGTGTATCTGCTACCGACTAACTCAGACACTCCAGTGGTTGTGGTACCCATAGAAAAACACTCGAGTGCCTCAGACACCCAATATTTTTTTGCTTGCCTGCGAGAGTGCTAGTGCTTGCATCGGCTCAATGCTTAGGGTGCTGAGACTCACGAGTAAAGATCGGTCGCAGGTCATTTTGTGTATGCATATATTTGGTACGAGTGGGAGAAAGACAGCCTAAGAAAGGATTGGTCAAAAGAAGGCAAAGATCGGTCGCAGGTCATTTTGTGTATGCATATATCTGGTACGAGTGGGAGAGAGACAGCCTAAGAAAGGATGGGTCAAATAATAAAATCAAATCAAATAATCAATCAAATAAAAGTCGTGTGTGAAACTTTGCTTTTTGACACTGCCTATTTCGCGCATAGAAAATTTGAAATTAAAGACGACATTTATTTTGTTTTTTTTTTACGTTTTTAATGTCTTAATTTGTATAATAATAATACAAAAAGTATATCGAATATACGGGGGTGCCACAGAAATCGCTTCCGCTAAATTTCACTTCAATTTCATTCCGCGGTGCCACAGGCAATCCGCGGAAGTATTTTGCGCTGAATGAATCAGCGCTCAATCAGCGCTAAATCCGCTAAAGTGTAGTGCTGCCAGCTCGTTTGTTTCTGTTTTTCGAAGTCAGGGTCAGCGATGCCAACTCTTATTGTTAAAAATTCACTTAAGGGAAATTAATAAAATATATATGAAACCGCTTTTGTTTTCATAAAAAAATCAGTCTTTAAAAGTAACATAAGTTTTACTCCACAATTATTTTAATAATTGTGCAATATGTGAAAACATTTGTCGGACATTTTACGTCTGCCATGTGGCATCGCCTTAAAATAGTCATCAGCTGTGCAGTGTTGATTATAACAA
>VNJQ01007090.1:0-88552 GCA_008042515.1 Drosophila truncata | reverse complement strand
CTATTCCGCTCTATACCTCTCCTTCCCCTCGCCGACAAGCTGTAGTTCAATCGCCGGCCGCTTGATGGCGTTACATGTTCTTATGACCCTTTTAAAACATAAACTTAATTTTTTTTTTAATTAAATTCCAATTTGGCGGGCGAAGAGATATGTTTTAGATCATGTGTGAAGTTAAGGTTTTTTTTGCAAATTGTTGTTGTCAAAATGTTTTTGTTGTTGTTGTGGTACAAAATTTTGTAGCTGTAGTTGTTGTTGTAGGCACAAATCCAGAATCAAATCTGCGCATTTTCAGTACAAATTCGTTAATTTCTGAATTTTAAATACCAGGCGCGCAGAAGGCAGTAGCAAGCGACTGAAAAGTTTTATAAACTGTTATACTTTAGCCTAGTTTCGAACCGTATAACAGTTTAGCCGAGTTTCGAACTTTCTGTTATAAATGGTTGGAGTATTCGCTTAGTAGCACACCAATATGGTTTGAAACTCGGCTAAAGTATTAAAGTTTTTAATAGTGTTCATTCGCTTGCTACTGCCTTCTGGGCGCCTGGTATCTGAAATCCCGAAATGGAGGAATTTGTACTGAAAATGGCCACCTTGAAGTTTGGACTTGTGCCTATTTGTAAAGAAGCAAGCGGCTAGCTATGTCAGCGATCCTCTGATAATCTGGCAAAGCCATTTATAAAAATATCATAAAAATATATTTATTTTTATCAACTTAGAAAAATATTTCAATAAAAGAACTTCGATAAGCTTAATAATCTGGCAACGCCAATTTAAAAAACTTCGTAAAAATAGCGTAAAAATATCGTAAAAATATCTTAAAAATAGCGTAAAAATATCATAAAAATAGCGTAAAAATATTATAAAAATAGCTACATAGCGTAAAAATAGCGAAAAAATATCATGAAAATAGCGTAAAAAACAAACAAACCAAAACAAAATAAAACAAATATCATTTTTTGAATTTAAATTCAAATTTGGCGGGTTAATTTTGGTGCGACTCTATTCCGCTCTATACCTCTCCTTCCTCTCGCCAACAAGCTGTAGTTCAATCGCCGGCCGCTTGATGGCGTTACATGTTCTTACGACCCTTTTAAAACATAAACCTAACGTTTTTTTTTAATTAAATTCAAATTTGGCGGGCGAAGAGATGTGTTTTAGATCATGTATGAAGTAAAGGGTTTTTTTTGCAAATTGTTGTTGTCAAAATGTTTTTGTTGTTGTTGTGGTACAAAATGTTGTAGCTGTAGTTGTTGTTGTAGGCACAAATCCAGATTCAAATCTGCGCATTTTCAGTACAAATTCGTTAATTTCTGAATTTTAAATACCAGGCGCGCAGAAGGCAGTAACGAGCGACTGAAAAGTTTTACAAACTGTTATAATTTTGCCTTGTTTCGAACCGTATAACAGTTCAGCAGAGTTTCGAACTTTTTGTTATAAATGGTTGGAGTCTTCGCTTCGTAGCACACCAATAAGGTTTGAAACTCGGCTAAAGTATAACAGTTTATAATAGTGTTCATTCGCTTGCTACTGCCTTCTGTGCGCCTGGTATCTGAAACCCCCATAAAGGCAGCCTGGAACAGAGCACAGGGCAAGCTCCGAAGCGCACTAACAGACCACAAATCTGCGTGGTTTGACGAAAGGCTGACCGTGAAGGAGTTCATTCGCTCTGGAAGACCACTCGTGCCATCAAAAGACGGTGAGTGGTGCCGGTCAGACCTGGAGCAAGCGGAGGTGTTCGCCAAGCATCTTGCCGAACGGTTCCAGCCGTTTGATTTGCCTAGCCAGGAAGATGTAGATGAAACCGAGGAGATGCTCACCCAAGCTCTTCAAATGAACCTGCCCATCAAACCGTTCGACCCTCATGAGATCGCTGCAGTCATCAAGCGCCAAAACGCCCATAGAGCACCAGGGCATGACAAAATCTGTAATGCCACATTGAAGGCTCTCCCCAGTCGCGCGATCCTCTACATAGCGTTGTTATTCAACGCCATAGTGAGGTTGCAGTGCTTCCCCTCACAGTGGAAGCTTGGATTCATTTCAATGATCCATAAACCTGGCAAGCCGGAAAAGGACCTTGTGTCCTATCGGCCAATTAGTCTCCTCCCTTCGATTTCGAAGGTGTTTGAGAGACTGATTGCTGCCCGGATTGTCCCTGCTCACCCGGAAGAAAAATAAAACAACTGACATTTAATATTTTATTTTGTTGTTTTTCTGCCTTACTTCCCGCCAAAATGGAATGTGAAATAAAACAACTGGTATTTTATTTACAAAAGTAATATTTTTCTATTTTATTTTGTTACTTTCCTTTTTTTAATCGTTAAAGAACGTCTTTAAAAGTTTTTTGTTTGTTTTTGCCTCCCAACATTTGTTTGTTCAATCTCGAAGAGAACAACAGAATGGCAAACAGAAGACTCCTTTTCACGCACCAATCAATTTTTGGCTAATCAAATACAAACCAAAATCAAAAACCGAATGGATGTCACTTCTGTGGCTAAAAGTAAACTTTTGGTAGCAACAATTGCTTTTGCATTTTCTGTTGACGGTTTTGTAAATATTTAATGTTATTTTTTCTTTTTGGTTTGCCGCTGGCAGCTGGTTGCTTTCTTGTTAATTGATATATCAAGTTTTCAAGTTATTCTCCCTCTGTTTCTAGCCAGGATGTCGGCCTGGCCAATGGAACTGCTTAGCGAGGCAGCGGCATCTGAACACACCTTACGATTTAGCTCGCTAGTTTGCCTTATTCGTGGTGAAATATATATATGTATATATATATATATATCATAATAATATGCGCCATATTGTATATAGTAATAATAATAATAATATGCGTGTGTGTATATATATAATATATAATTTGTATTTAATAATAGTGTATATATAATTTGCGGTTTTCATATAATAGTTATAAACAAATTTTTACTTCGTATCTTTAGCATTAATTACAAACTACAATTCGCGTATTTTAAATTTTTATAATTGTAATAGTAAATTTCTGTTAGATTTTTTATCGATTTTTGTTTGTCTGCGGCTTAAATACTTGCATTAAATTTATAATATTATAAATTTAGTTTTTTTTGCTAGGCGTGTGTGCTATGGATTTTTGTTGTTGCTATCTGCTTGTTGCTTTTTCTGTTCTCAATCCTAATTAATGGTAGTGTAAATTCTGCAAAAAATGGCTGTGAGCTGTCTGTTACTATATAATTGTGGAAGTGGAGCGGCAGCCGCGATGCGCGGTTAGCCCAATTCGAAAAATTTCTATGGCCTCGTCAACTGAACGTCTGTCTGTCTGTCTAACTTACGGACTTATGGAATTGCTCTAATTAGTTGTCGTACAATAATTTCATTGCTGGAATCTCTGGCGTTCTTCTCGTAATTATTTTCTTGTTTTTTTTTTTTTTTAATTTAATTTGCTTGCTTCGCGATTTCTTATTTCTGCTCTATATTGTTCGTCGTCTCTGTGGGCGCGGCTTGGCTTGGCATGGCATCACTTGGTAATGCGGCCAGGCGCATTCGTAGTAAATATATAAATTTCGATCTCTGCTTATCTCCTCAAACATCGTTTTGTGGCGACTTACAACTAATTACTATATATGTACTCGTAAATTGTTAGCGCTGCTCTTGCATTCGTTATCTGTATATCTGTTTTTTTTGTTGTATATATTATGTATTTTGTTGTGGTTGTTGTATATCATCAATTTATTTAACAAACTACTAATTACGTTTTTTCACTACCAAAAACTACGCATAATATATATATATATGTATATATATAGTGTATATTTTTTAAATATATGTTTTTTGTTTGCGCAAATTCTCGCACTGTTTGCTCCGCGTTTAAAATTCATTTAAAAATGAATGTCGTCCTACAAAAAATTAATGTACAATAATAATTATAATTATAATTAGAATAATAATAATAATAATAATAATAATAACTGTTTCTCCTCATTCTCTATCAAATTGATGTTTGTTGTTTTTAAAAAGTTTGCGTTTTTCTGGCATTCGCGTTTTTTGTTTCTTTCGGTTTCCTCTTTTTTGATTCGCTTATTTCTCAATTTTTGTGTTTCTCTTTTTTTTCTGAAGCATTTTAAAAATATCACCAATATATTTTTGCTTTTTATTCCGACAGTTTTCCCATTTTTTTGTTTGCTCTTTTTCGTTTCTTTTAAAAATTAAAAAATTAAATTAAATACAATATAAAAAATGTACAACTACTATTTGTGTTTTTTGTTTTCCATTTCCTTTTTGTTTTGTTATGTTTTTTGTTGGTTCTTTTTGCGTTTCTGCTTTCTATCCCTTTTGCTGCTGCTTAAGTAATCGAAACGAAAAAGGGGCGGCGCTGGGGGGCGGCACAGCGATCCCCGTGGGCGTGGCACTCAAAATTTGCATTAAGTACAAGTGCTTAAGTGTTTATTTTGCTTTTTTGTTTTGTTTTTTTTTCACAGGAAGTCTGTCTGTGTAAATCGGTTTTTTCTTGTGGATTTTTAAAGTACTTGCAAATACTTTTCGAATTTCCCTAATTTCTTTCGTTTCGCTTGTTGCATTTATATGGAATGTGTCGCTGCTGCCACGCCCACAGGCTGCACGCAAACGCCTTGGACCTTGGGAACAGCTCTCGCTAGCTACATCTCTCGCTAATAATACATAAAATTACAATTACAATTACGAAATACAATACAGTGGAGCCCGCGGAAATTGGAGTACATTTAGAGACGAACGAACGAACGAACGAACGAACTTAGCTTAGGAATAAATTCACATTCACACATGCAGACTCACTCACACAGACACACACAAATATAACAAACAAAATAACTTTCGTTGGCAGGAACGCGGGTGGGAGGCGGTACGGGGCGGGGGCGGGGGCAGGGCAGTAACAACAACAGTGTGGCAACAAAAAATACATAAAAAACCTAAACAAAACTGAGGCAACATCGTGGTGGTTATGCTTATGGTGGTTGGATATTGGAGGTGGTGCTGCTGCTAGTGGTGGCCAGTGGCTGCATCTACGGCATATTGAAGTCCTGCAGATTGAAGTTGTCATTATCGAGGGAATTGATCAGATCCTGCGTGGAGAAGTTGCTGTCCACCGGCAGGTTGTCCAAAAATTCGAGACACAAATCATTCGAGTTGGCCACCACCGAGTTGATCGTTTGGCTTATGGAGCTGGCACTGGCAATGGTTGTTGTCGAGTTGCCACCGCCGCCGCCGCCACCAACCGCCGAGCCACCTGGGCCGCCGCCGTTGACGCCGCCATTATTGTTACTTGCCGGCACACCGCCGTTGCCCGCTCCTCCTCCGCCACCGGGACCCATCTGCATCTGCATCTGCTGCTGGTGCGTTGTGGTGGTGGTGCTCTGCACAAACTGCTGCTGCTGCATGGTGATCTGTTGCTGCTGCTGGGTCTGGCTCATGTGCATGCTGGACATTTGCATCTGGCTGGCCATCATGCTGTTGCCTCCGGACTGTTGTTGCTGCTGCTGCAGGAGTTGCTGCATCTGCATCTGGTTGTTGCCGCCGCCAGGTCCGCCCATATGTTGCTGCTGCTGCTGGCGCATCAGTTGCTGCTGCATTTGCGCCGGCGTCATCTGCATTTGCGGTACTTGGGGGCCGGACATCATGCCGCCGGCATTGGGTCCATTGCCAGCTGCGTTGGGAGCGCCATTAGGCATAAAGTTGCCTGCAGAGAAAGGATTCCGATGATTAGTAAAGACAACAAAGATGTAACGCAAAAGGTAAACTCACCTCCATTAAAGCCACCGGGACCCTGTCGCATGGGTCCACCGGGTCCGCCGAAGCCCATCTGGTTCTGCTGCTGCTGCTGCGACATCATCATGTGCCGCCACTCCTGCTGCGAGCCCATGGGCATGCCATCGGGCGTTACCTGTACATTCGGCGGCCGCTGCTGCTGCTGCTGCGGACCGCCGCCCATGGGTCCCGCTCCGCCGCCATAGGGTCCACCCATGCCGCCACCTCGGGGACCGCCGCCTGCTCCTCCATGCTGCTGCTGCTGCTGCATATACATAGCATGCTGGGGCCGCATCATGGGTCCGGAGGGTGGTATAGGCTGCTGGGTCATGCGCCTCATGGCCGCCGCCTGGGCAGCGCTGTTGGGGAAGCGTCCACCGTTGGCTCCACCCACTCCCACTCCTCCCACGCCGCCGACTCCAACGCCCACGCCTACGCCCACTCCACCACCGCCTACCGTCTGCTGCATCATCTGGGCCTGCATCAGCTGCGCCTTGGTGGCATTGTACTCGGGCGGCGGTGGGCGGGCACCGGACATGTGCTGCTGCTGCTGCTGCATCGCCTGGGCGCGCATCATCTGCTGCTGCTGCAGGAACTTGGCCTGGTTGGGATTGGGGCCACCAGGACCGGGACCTGGTCCAGGACCTCCCACGCCGCCTACACCATTGCCGCCGCCCATCATCATCTGCTGGGCATTGGGTCCGCCGGCATTCGGATTCATTTGCATCGGATTCATGGGTCCACCCATCTGCATGCCCGGCATGCCGCCCATGGGTCCGCCCATCTGATTCATTGCACCGTTGTTGGGACCACCGGGTCCTCCAGGGCCGCCATTGCCCACATTGACTCCCAGGCCGCCGGGACCCAGGCCAGATCCTACACCCACTCCAACCTGAGGCTGCTGCTGCATGCTGAGCGGCACATTGGGACCGCTGGCATTGGCCGCTGCCTGCGCCTGCGCTGCTGCTGCCGCCGCTGCTGCAGCCGCTGCCTGGGCCTGCGTCTGACGCTGGCGCATATTGGGCGGGACCTGCTGCTGTTGGGCGGCTGCCTGCTGCTGTTGCGCCGCCGCTGCTGCTGCTGCCGCCGCCGCTGCCTGTTGCTGCTGCTGCTGCTGTTGGTTGAAGTTCATGCTTTGGCTTTGGGAGAGCGAGAAGCCATCGGAGGGAACTGAAAGGAAAAAGTGATTAAATATATGTTTATATAAATAAAGATGCAATTTTCTTACCATTTGCATTGCTCATGTTTTGATTTGGTTGCTGCTGCTGCTGCTGTCCGGGATTGGGACCGCCGTTGCCCACTCCTACGCCCACGCCCACACCGCCGACACCCACATTGACACCTCCAGCGGAATTGCCGCCATGCGGTTGCTGCTGGGGATTGGGTCCATTGTTGCCGCCGGGCTGCTGCTGCTGTTGCTGCTGTTGTGCCTGCTGCTGGCTGAAGAAGACACCTTGCTGGGCGGCCACTGAAACGTTGCTCTTCATGTCGCCACTTAGATGGAGATGCTGGCCAGCGGACACCTGGGATAAGAAATAGAATAAATAAATTAGTCAAAGTACATTTTTTAGGGAGAAGCAACCCACATTTCCTATTTTTTAAAGTTTAAAATTATTACTACATCAAAAACTACCGTTTTGCTGAAGTTATCAACATAATCCCTATATCCTCCTCTCTTCAGAAAGCCTGATCAAATTACCTTCAAGCAGAGACATCTTATGGATCTTTGATCTATATCTGGGAAGTGTGTACGCATTCGACAGGCCACTCGAATGGTTGTCAGAACTTGCTCCTTGTTCCTTTTTCCTGGCTGCTTTGCACACACTCTCTCATTCTCTCTCTCTCTCTCTCTCTCTC
Organism: Drosophila truncata; assembly: GCA_008042515.1. Taxonomy (NCBI): domain Eukaryota; kingdom Metazoa; phylum Arthropoda; class Insecta; order Diptera; family Drosophilidae; genus Drosophila; species Drosophila truncata. Next base: position 80,947 of record VNJQ01007090.1, on the reverse strand, counting down.
TCTTTCTCTTTGGTAATTTGGTTCGCCTGGCAGTGCGAAGGATTTTTGAGGCTAATACCCGACACATTGCTTGGCAGGGGGAGGAGAACCAACACCTTCTCCATTTGCAGCTGTCTCATTTGCTGTCAACTCGATGTGTGTGTGTGTGTGTGTGTTGTCACACACTCACACCCCAGTGCTCCGATTGTGGGTGGTTTTTGGGTGGGCTTTCAAGCTTATTATCGCCAAGGATGGCTTTCAAATCCGCATTGACTGCCAAGCACAAACAAACACAGGCAGGACACCATCCCCAGACTAGGAATGAGAACCGAGAAGCCAAAGGCAGAGGCATAAATCTTTCGGCACTTTTTCATAGTCTACTTTGCTGCGTCTGTCTGCGAGGGTTTCCCCGCACTCAGCAGCCAAATTTGCCATTCATTTGTTATTGTAATGGGCCGGCGAACAAAAAACCCCCCCGAAAAGAGCGGCTGCGTTAGCGACATGCAAAATGAGCGGAGGACACCGATCGACCCTGGTTACTTCTCAATGCCAACATCCTTCGCATCCTTCGGCTGGGGAAAACCCAACCCCAACGCGGAACTGGCAACTCACACTCGACTTCCGTTGGAGAGCAAATAAATCTTGGCACTGGACAACACACACTGAGCACCCTGGTTACCACCTAAGTTCAAAGCCAGTGGCTTGGCTTTTGATGGTAATTTTCATGAGCCTTTGGCACCACTGTGCATGGTGGAAAATGCCAAGCTGATTTTCCTTTAACCTTCGTTTTGGGTGGGATTTTTTGGTGGGGGTTTCGGTGGGGGTTTCGGTGGGGATTTTGCAGTCTGTCGCCATGTCATGTGTGACCATAGGCAGGAGCAAGAACAGGAACAGGAGAACGAGTAGGAGCAGAAGGAACAGGAGCCATAGAAGGAGCAGGAGCAACAGTAGAGATGGCAGCAAACAAACAAGGGAGCAAGGCAGCAAAAGCTTCCAAGCAACTCTTTGCGGTTGACTTTGTTTTTGGCTCACCCATTAATTGGTAAAAGGAAGACGTGTGTATTGAAGCCCAGAGGATGATACAAATTATAACTATAGAAATATACCAGAGAGGAAGTTAAGTTCGGAAGGCCAAAGTTTGTATAAAAATAATAATGTTATAATTAATTATTTTTTAATATTTAATTTACGGTTTTTTATAACAGCTGCAAATTATTTTCCAATTTTTAACCTAAGTATTTGTTAGATTAAGTTTTCTTATAAGGAAAAGATTTATACCTGCGTAGAAAGAATAATTTTGCAGTTATTAATTATTAAACCAAATTATTTCAAATAATTAAATAAATGTTATCAAATTTCCATAATATTGTTCAATTGCTTTAAGTGTTTTAAAAAAATGTATTCAACAAGCACACCATATATGTACATATAGGGTATTTTTCAAAGCCCCAACCTATCCTCTTAGCTCCTTTGTTTGATTGCTACTGCTTTCCCTCCTGCTGCTCGTGGTTGTTGCTGTTTCTGTAATTGCTTGTTGGTTTAATTTATTGTGTGTTTTCTGCAGCTCCACGCATTTTCATTTTCATTTTGCAACAAGCCTCGGTTCGGTCGCGTGTGAGTGAGAGCGAGGCGTAAAGTACGCTGATTAAAAGTCATGGACTCTCGCCGGGGCTAATTGAAGTTTAGTGCCTTGGCTTTGGCATTGGGCTGTGTGGCGAAGTAACCTTCCCAGCACACCACCCACTAAATAACACCTGCCTCACAGCCCACCCTCACTCTCCCCTTTTGCGTTCGACGACTGCTGGCCATAAATCATGAGCCTGCCTCGCAGGACTCAAAGGTGAGTTGTGCAAAAAAAAAAAGGAGCAGAGGAAAATGGTATATGGTTTTTGCAATGATATGTGTGCTTACATAAAGCTGAGAAAGAGGGTTTATCTGGGAAGTACAAGTCTTAATTCTCAAGGTTTTGAAAACAAAACATTAGTTTAAGTTTGTAATATTATTTAATTTAATTTAAAATAATTTAAAGATATATTTCCCAGATAAACTCCTGTAAACCTGAAGCTAAAGGGGTTTTAGGGAACATTCTTGACTTTATTTTTGCCCAGCTAAATAACTTGTTGGTTTCATAAGCCTTGGCATCTCTTTGAGACCTTCGCCTTTTGCCTTTCGCCTCGCCTTCTTAGCTTTCCCCATAAATTCCTTGGCCAAAATGAAGTCGATGGGCTTTGGTTAAACATCGATTGGCTGCGGCGGTTCATAAAACAAATCATTACAGCAGCTTTCATAAAAAAAGAGCAAAGAGAAAGAGACTAAGCCCACGCACACCCACTAATACATAAAATATCAATAAAAAAAGTTTAAAGGTAACTGACGAGGACGAGGACGAGGACGCGGACGAGGACGTAGCTGACGACGGCTTGGCGGTCATGTAAGTGGGAGAAGAGGCCTGCCCTGGCCCGGCCAGGATATGAAGGAGGAGTAGGGGAAGGAAGCTTGTGGAGACGCCGCACGAGCGCGTAAATCCTGCAGCTATTACCCCAGCGCCGCCATATTGATTGCGCTGGAGACAAACACAGATACAGATACACTCGCACACAGACACACACGCAATGAGAGCAGATACATACTAGACACTGAGAGAAAAAAGGGGTATTCGGTAAAGAGGAAGTTGTGAAAGCAAGAAAGTAACTTTCTTTCAACCATTTCTTGAGCTTTGATTTTTAAAGAAAATTTAATGAAGAAAGAGAGGTAAGTTAAAGGAGTTTTTAAGGATAATTTAAGTAGATTTTTTTCCTAAGTGCACTCAGAGGCATCGACATCGGCATCGGCTTCGTCGGCGGCAAGGACTCTAAGCAGGAAATGCGCATTTGACAAGCCAAAAAGATTGCCGCACGCCCCACGCGCTGTCAAGGGAATGATATTCCGGCCAGAGGAAGGGGCAGCATGTGAGGGGGGGTATGCCTTGCATATAGACTTGACAATGATATATGTGACTATATCCCAGCTAGTGTGTATGTGAGATGGAGTAAGGGTTGGGGGTGAAAAAAGAAAAACAAAAAGACAAAACAAAGATACAAAACGAAGAACATAAAACTCCAAAGGAGCTGCGGTCCCCTTTTTTTTCACATCCTGGCGAGCAGGCGGTGTCTTCAACTCCAACTTGAGGCTGACCAGGCACAACTGTACCCACAAAACCCACGACAAACTTGTTGCCCACCTTTGCCGCTTGGCCCGCTGCACTTAAGGTAATTGAAAAACTTGTCAGACCAAGGGAAGCCCTCCCCCAAACACCCCCGCCTCCCAAAAAGCAGGTGCGAAAAATCTCAACAAAAGGTTTTTCTGATTAATTATTATTGTAAGTAGAATCAGCCACACTGAAAGGTTGGTAATTTTCTAAGCAAAACTATAATTAAAGTGGTCTCAAGGTTAAACAATCTCTTTATCAAGGGAACTTATATTTATAAAGATTTTTATGCAAGAATTTAAATGTTTTCGTAAAGAGTTATTATGTGATTTTAATAGGATATTTCCTGGTTTAACAAATATATTTAAATTATAATATTTACACCTTGAAAACTACTGTTTATTTTAAAAATATTTTAACACTTTAGGCACCCAGTTTGTTCTTATACAAAACATTTAAAAATCAAATTCAATCTAGTTTTCATGAAAATTGCAATTACCTAAGACTCTCTGTTACCTAAACCTCACTCCCTTTAAATTCTTAACTTTATTATTGAATTTTTTCATTAAGTTATTAAATATTTTAATAAAGAAGAATCTTCTTTAAACCTAAACCCAGTTAAAGAATTCAAAAAGGCAACTGCATTTGAACTAAAGTAACTCATAAAGCCCATAAAAGCCACCCACTTAGTGCATTTTGGCAGCTAACCAAAAAAAAGATATAGAAAAAAGAAACTGAAGAGTCAATGAAATTAGCAAAGAGGCCACGCCCTCTCCGACGCCCACTTACAACCGCCCCCCAACATGATTTAGTCTGCGCTTTAGTTTTGCTTTCCTTCTGCCATATTTTCAGTTTTCTGTTCTGTTTTTTTTCCGTATATTTTGGCAGCGAAGCCAAAAAATCCAAAAATGAAGCCAAGGGAATTCCACCCGCTGGGTGTCTGTCATTGGATATTTGTGTGACATAAACTAGCTGCTGCCACATTTTCCAATCTGCTCTGCAGAGGACTCCTCTTCCTATATCCTATGCCATCCCAAACCATCCAATCCAATCCAATGAGGTGTCCGCGCTGCGTTATTTAACGAAATTATGACAACGACAGCAGCGAGAGGAGGAGAGAAATCTCATTTGGAAAAGCGAATTTGATTTTTAATTGCCGGCGACAAGCAGCAAAACACAGAGCTCAGACATAATATGATTTTTGAGGATGGAAAAGGCAAATTAAGGGAACTTACTTGAAAGGGATTAAAGCTAATCATAAGTTAATTGTAAAATGAAGATATTTGTGCTTAAAAAATTAAAAGAAAATGAAATTGCAAATAAAAATCATTCTCTTTTCTAGTCTTTTATCTATATCTTCTTCCTTTGTCCCCTTATCTATCGATTTAAGCTCCCAAAAAGTCTGTCTTAGCCAAATGAGGCAAACACAATTGACCTTTTGCCGTTCAATTAGCCGTAATTATGCTCACTTTCGGTGGCAAATACCTGGCTGCAATACACACTCACACACTCTTGGCATTCCGAGATGCAGGCCAAGCCATATCCTCAACGTTCTGCAAAATCTCCTGGGCTGGGATATAGTATAACTTTCACCCTCACACACACACACCCACATGGAAACAATGGGTCCATCTCATATCCCCACATATCCTTCCCCTTCTCTTCATCCTCCCTCATTCACATCCACATTCCCGTCATCATCATCATTGTTGATGCCGACATATCAGCCAACTTTCAGCGCGGCAAGCGGTGAGTTACGCCTCCTCAAACCTCTCCCATTTTCAACCATTTTCCTCCCATTTTCCCACTGCCACCCAAAGGACGAGTCTCTGGCTTTTCCCGGAGGAGGAGACAGGAGCGGGAAACTTTTGAAACAGTTGCAGTTTGCACACAATGCCCAACAATCTGCTGAGTGGAGAGGGAATCGAGGAATAGATACAAAAGCCGCCACTCGCCACTCGCCACCCAACGCCCGTTGCCCATTTTTCCCTGGCTTACAGTAGAGCTGCCTAGTAAGCGGATTTTTCACACCAAATTTGGCATTTTTAGCGAGTTTTTTAAGGCCTAAAAAGTTTACTGGTGGTTATAAAACTCTTTCAAAGTGTGTCTACAAATTTGCAATATAATTTAACTATTTTTTAAATATTACTTTTCAAATAAATAATATAAATAAAAATTCAATTTTAATTTTACAACAATTTTAATAACATTCTATACTCTTTTACTTATTTTCCTCAACCTTTTTCCCTCTTATAATTTTCTTAAACAACTTCCCTAAAAAAAGAGCTGCTCATCTCTGTTTTCCCTGCAGTTTCAGTGTAAAAGGGATGTGTGTTTTGTGTGTGTGTGTGTGTGCTGGCGCTTATTTCGGCTGCTGCAGCATGTCAATGATCATAAATTAAACTTGCAATAATTATAAATTAAATTTTGGCATAAATGGCCATGAGGCCTCCGCAAATGCATATAAATGGGAGTAGTTTTTGGTGGGTGGCAAGGGGAGTGATGGTGATGGTGATGCCCGAAATGAACTGCACTGTATGCATATGTCATGTGGGTCACACAGGAGGGAGGAGAGGGTTTGAAATCCAGGGTAAATCGGAGCCGTGGGGCTCGCTTAAATTATTGGGTTATGGGTTTGGCGATGGATATGCCTTTGGTTCGATTTGTTGGCTTCATTTCGAAGGGGTTTCCTCGGTTGCCGATACACAAAGGCACCTACTACATATATATGAGAGGAGTGTATATATGTTTATATAATATACATTGAGGGAAAGGGGAAGGCACATGCAACGCTCAGGCACACCTGTGGACAATTTATGAAAACATTTTAATGGATCGTCTGTCAAAAAGTTTACGTGGTCGAGAAAAAGGGGTCTTACAGCTGCTCAGCTCCGGTTTTTCCAATGAAAGCCTACTCGTCAGATGAATTTTATACAATTTATATTATTTTCCAAAGGGTTAACGGTATTATTTTGGTTAAAGGTTCAAAGAACCTTAAAAGGAATTTTATGAAATAAATAGAACAAGATAGTCTCTTCAATTTGCTTTATAAAAAAAGGTCAACTACTTAAAGAAAAAAACTTGATAAGCTAACAAATACTTAGAATGTTAATAAGCATTGGTTTTATCTATTAAAATGCATAAATTAGTTAAAGTTAACCAAAAAATCATAAATTTCCCTTTAATTAATTTATAAGAATGGCCAAATGATTATATAAAAAATACCAAAAAGCATTTAATTATTGCTGTCAGCCAAGCTTATCAAAAACATAAATTCCCCCACAATATATGAATAATGAATAAAAGTTAATTAATTTATTTTTCCATTAAAAAATGTCCACGAATCGCAGGAGAGACATATCGATACAGAGAACCTAATCTGGCAATGATTTCATTACCTAGATATATGTTTTGCTGCCGCTTCTTTTTTTGCCATTTCTTTCTATAGAGAAAAAAATCAAAAGTCGCTCAGCATTGCCTTGATGGATTTTTAAATTAAATTTAATTTGCCATTGCATTTTTAATTCCACTTTAATGGGAATTTCAAAACGCTTGGCAGTGGAGTGTACTGAACCGAGGAGAAACTGCAGGCAGGCAGGCAGGCAGGCAGGCAGCAGAAAGGCTAGCAGTCTTGGCTAATTAGTGTAAATATTTTGCGGCCAATATTTGATTTCTCCCCGTAATTGCTCTGGATAATGTGCCGGCTAATGGGGCGATCATTATTACATCGATCGATCGAGCTGATCCCCATCATAATCACCTGATCACTTCCTGCATTAACGAGCTTTAACGAGCTGCAAAAAGATCTCGGATGAGATCACAATTCTGTCTTGCGTCTTCTGTAATTTCGTGCTTATCTCGAAACGATAAGAGAGACAGAGAGACACGAGCCGGAAAATCAAGCAGATTTCTTCTGGTGACTCACCAGGGTGGCATCTGATAGATAAAAGCAGCTGCAAGCTGAACAAAGCAAAGGCACGGCGCACGATCAACATGAAAATAGCATTGAGAAGAATTCTGGCCGCTGCGATTCTGCGACTTGGCGATTCTGCGATTCTATAATTCTCTGCTCTCTCTTTTTCTCTCTCTTTTTTTTTGGCGAATGCATCTATGAGTTGCAAATTGAAATTCTCTGCAGAAACGAACGCGCGCGCTTTTCTGACTCAGACAGCAACAAAAAAAAAAAAAACAGAACGTGACAAAAATTATAAGAAAAAGTATCTGATACACGGAAGAGGGAAGATTTCTTTCCAAAATATTGATACTTTTAAGATTTATAGATAAACTTTCAAGACTTACAATGTAGTAAAGCTAGTTAATTAATTAGATATATTTAACTAAAATCTCACAAAACTACAGAATCTCCCCCATCTCTCTTCTAAATGCAATCCCTAAAAAAAAACATTTCACCTAAAATAAGAATATATTTTCACCGGATTTCCTCTTGATTTCGATAAATCGAGAATCAATTGCTTTTTTGGTAAAATTTCTGCAACATATTTGCGTATGCATTGTGCCGGAACTTTGTCAGCAGAAAGTTCAACATTCGTTAATTTTATTTACACACAGATACACACCTACACACAGACACAGACACGCAGATACACACTTTGGCAAATAGAGGACGACACAACACACACACACACACAAAATGCAAACAACAAACAAAAAAGCAAAGCTGCAAATTTGGCAAAATTATCCAGGCATTGCCTGCTACTCCCCTCTTTTCCTGCGCATTTTCCAAACGATTTTCCGACTCTATCTCCCCTCCCCATTAGGATCACCTGCATGGGAAATTTGCTACGCATTTTCAGCTAAATTCAATGCGTTTTAGCATTGATTTTTCAGCCGCAATCAGAAATGGTAAACGAAACATAAAGGTTTAGAAGGTTTTGGAGGAAAACTAGAATTGCTTATGGTTTTAGGCTAATTATTAAAATATTAAAGAATAATTAATCTGTATTAATTATAAAATCATTTAAAAGTTCCCAAAAGAGGCTTCAACCATTAAAGCTAATACTTCCCTTTGCCAAAATCTAAACTTTTTCGTTTTTGCACTTGTATTTCTCTGGCATTTTCCACACATTTCCACATCCTCTTTGCTCTCTCCACTTTCCCCACTCTGCCACTAACCTCAACCATTTACATTTTCAATTAGTTTGGCTCGGCGAGTTTTCAAGTGACGAGCATTAGACACGCACCGCAGCCACGCCCACCAACCACTAAAACGCCCACCAGAGGTGTACCTGGCAGATCAAATGAATGAAATCACACATACGCCACGTGGGCCCAAGTCTTTTCTCATCAAAGGATTCTTGTGCGAAAACTATAATACAAACTAATAACACAGGAATCCTCTTTCTACTTCCCAGATATGTTTATCCTTGCTGTATAAATTACCATATAAAAGGAGTGAGAGCCCAAACAAAACTAAAATTACTTTATTATTTAGCGTGACACTGGTTGCCTGTGTGTTATTCGCGTCTACATTATATTGATTTTCCCCTTATTTGAGGAGACTACTTTTGCTATGAGGTTCTATATTTAAAATGTTTTCAAAGTGACGTCAGTCGAGGCTTTGCTATTTGAGGAATAAAAGTATCTCAGAGGTTGCATTTTGAAGGAAAGTAAAGAGGAAGCTGGTTAGGAGGATTGTCTTTTCGTGGAAGACTTTTAATTGACGTCAATTCTGGGGTATTTTTTCTTTGAGTAAGAAAGATCTTGTCAAAGGCAGGCATGGCTGGTGTTATCATCAGTACCAACAAAACGTATAGAATACCTTGGTACGAGTATATATCAGATATAAACTAGGTTACCATTAGTTTGCAGATAGATTTTGTAGAGATAATATATAAATTATTCAGAAATGTCCCAGGATTCAGATTTTCTGGGTTCCTCAAGGCACAAAGAGTCTTGAAATGGCTTAAGATTCTTTCTAAAATTTAACACCAATCTCACAACCTTTTAAGCTAATTTAAAGTGCATGTACATCCATAAAAAAACATATTCTTTCTCGTTATTTATGGCTTTCACAATTCCTTAGTTCCATTTGATTTTTTCAACATCCTTTTCTGTAATATTTTTTCGCCATCATGTTTCGTGTTATGACCGTAAAAGTGTGGCAAATGTAAGTGAACAACAACACAACTTTTCTGACCACTTGACCTCTCCGGCAAAGCAGGCACTGCCCCAATGGTGACCCCGGCCAGTCAGCCACCCACTGCATCTCATCCTCATCCCCCGCCCGAACCTTACAACGAGTCCTTCATCCCGGTTGTTGGCAAAGTAATTAATTTGATAAAGTGGCCGGGCAAAACGTTTCTGCAATGGGTGTTTTTCGGTGGTGGAAGGGAGATGTGGGTATGCCCAAGGTGTTGTTACCCGGGCAGACATATTTATGACCGGGAATATATATGTCCTTTTGCTATATATGTATATATATGTTTCTATATGTGTGCGAGTGTAGTGGCAACAGATTGTGCGTTCTGTTTGGGCAGTTAATGAAATGAGTTTGGTTGTCAACGGGTAAGGAAAGGGGGGAAAACCCTCTCGACTGGCAAATGTCAGTCAAATTATTTTGCGTGTGACCAAAGCAACAAAATTTAATGGAATTTCAAATGCTGGGGCAGGTCCAGTGTCCCCTTAAGCCTTGTGTGCCTTGTATTCCCTGTTCCTTATCCCTATAACCCCTTTCCTTATCCCCAATCCTAACTACAATTTACACTTGACCAGGACTCGTTTTTGCCTCGGCTTTGCCTCGTTTTCTCCTCGTTGGTTTTTACATTTTGCATTATTTTACATCTCAGAGAATGTGTGTGTGTGTTTGTGTGAAATTTAAACAAATTGTGCAAATACTTTGTTTTTGATATGAATGTCAACCTTGTGTCTGTGTTGTCTGTGTGTCTCGCCTTGCTTTGCTTTGGCCAAAAACTAATTTGAATACAGAGAGAAGGACTGCATTTGTTGATAACAACCGAACTTTGGACTAGCCTGATACCTAAACGAAAGTTTTTCAGCCAATTTCCAAAAAAAAAAAGAAATACAACAAAAAAAATGTATATATAAGCGGAAAACATTTTGTAAATCTTTTTGGCAAGCCTGGGCTTCAGTTGGTAACGCTTTTTATGCCCTGGCAGCCTATAAATATGCGACGTGAGCTGTTTGCAGAACGCACAAGGAGCATAGCATACTTTCCCGGGTTCGCCAAGCTGGATTTGTTTCTCGAGATTAGAAAAATTAAACTTAGAAGGCAAACTCCGAGGAGGGGAAAGCTGAATAGCAAGTGGCGACAAGCAAATTATAGCAAATAAAATGCAAAACCAGTAGCTTGGCACAACTTTCAGCTCTTCGCGAATAATAATTTCCATTAAAATAGATTAAAAACTGAAATATTTATACATACATATTATCTCTCTCCCCTTCTGAACTCCCTCTCTGTATCTCCTTGTGATGCCCCAAGGAGGTGAAAGTATTAAAAGCACTTGCCACTTGCTTACGCATTCCTGGCTGCCATGTCCTTCTCTCGTCTTGGTGTTATATGAAGCGGATTACATGGCATAATAATCACGACACTCCACACACAATATATATATACGAATATATATACATATATTTTTATATAGATAGCAAAAGGGGCTAAGAACACGCGCAAATATTAAATTTTATGCCAGCAGCCAGGGAAAAGCTACAGGGAAATGCCGCAGGGAAATGCTAAGCATACGGCAAGGTAGCAATCAACACTTGTCGAGGGGAGGGTAAGCGAGAGATAGATAGAAAAAATAAGCCAAAAGCCCAGCTAAATGCTGCTGGATGTGTGAATAAACTGATTGATATTGCTGCCATAAGCCCTAGCAGATAATCCCTCAAATACTCTCTCTGAACTATAATTGAAAAGCAGGCAAAATTCGGGAAACTTCCAGGAAAAAGTCAGTCTTAGACATTTTCACACACCTTCAAAAACTCGTAAGAAAAACACTTAAACCCTAAACACAGACGTCAAAGTTCATCAACTTTCAACGCCGCCGCCGACACCTCAAAAATTGATTGAAACGCGAACGGCGACGATGCCGGAAAACAAAATGAAAATATTACCAAACTTCTTCCCTGCAAAATCTTCATTGCTCCTTCTCGCAGGACTTGCTCCCTGGAAAAATCCCCCTGAAACTGACACGAATGGGAATATAAAAGGTAAATAATGTGACCTTTGAGAGCATCAAATGCGTTACGTAATGGGCCGAGGCCGAAAAGAAAACCTACATAAAAACAAAACAAAACTGAAATCACTAGTAAACGAAAAACTGGGATGCCCCTCGAAAAAACAACAGGTGGAAAATTCGTTGAATTATGAAAGAGCCGATAAACAACAATTTCCACAGCTTTCTTTGTTGCTCCTTTCTTGCCTTTTCTTCGGCAAAGTTTCTTCACTCATAAATAGGTTTGTTGCCCCCACTTAGAGCCTTGTCTTTATTTCAAGAGCAGGGGAATTGAATTTATAGGGGTTAATCCTGTTGTACAGATGTAGAATCAGTCTCATAACTCCTGGGATATATATATATATATATATATATGTATAATTCACGTAAAGTCGAGTTAGGAGAGGAGTTATCAGAAGGAGAACAGTGCTGACACGGAACCTATATGGAAAATCGGTGATAGGTTTAATGAAATTATAGGGGAAACCCCACAGAAATCATTGAACTATTTAAATTCTGCTTTCAAATTCAATTTTTTCACTTTAAAAACTTATTTGCCTTAAGGAATATTCGACAAATAACCAACACTTTCCTGGAAAAACCACGAAATTTGGTCGGATTTACTTTTATGGCATTGATGCCTGCGCCGTTGCCTTTTGCCATTTCATTATATGTACTTTGGATGCTGCCTAGATCTCCTCTTCGACTCATTCAGTTCCTCAGCCGCGGGGTTATAAATTATTTATTGTTTTTTGATACAAAATGACTTTGGAGTTTTTTCCGGGGGGGGAAATCAAAGAGGGTTCAGCTTTGTTTGGTTTTCCTGGAAGTTCCTGGCCTGGGTCGCATGTGGCTGAGCCTTGGCTTCCCGGTTACTTCATTAAGTCGCCCGGGCCAAGTCATAAAATCTGATATGACCCTCTGTCTCTCGCTTTCCTGCTCTGCATCGCTCTCTTTACTCACACTCGCTGTCTCTATATATCGCTCTCCTTTGGCCAAAAGGACTGGCGAGCAAACGAACGAGTATAATTTCCGCACATTTTCACGTTTTGCACATTTCCGTTGCATACTGCTGTGCGCGCCCCGGCATTTTGATGACGCTCTCCTCGACCAGCAAAGGACTCCTCCTACTCCTTTTCCTACTCCCCTTTTTTATTGTATTTTATACAAATTTAGCTGGTTGCTAGAACTACACAATGTGGCCCCGCTGTTGCTGGCATTTTAACGAGTTAATGCAGGGACAGCAGGACATGCAAAATGGCCAGCATTTTTGGAATTGGAATTCATTGAACTTTGAGCTGTTGTTTTCTGTTCTTCTGTTGGTTGCTTTGGTTATAAGTTCGTTTATGTTTTATAATCATTTTTATAAGTATCTGATGATGAAAGTCATTCATTTGCATGAAAGATACTTTGCTTTTGATGGGAAAGTGTTGAGATTTTTATGAGAAACACGTACATTTCATTAGAGTTTTAATGAAAAACTTTAAGTTTAGATCAAAGAGTACTTTCTAATTGAAAATTTTGTTCAAGAAAGCTTCAAGCTAAAATTTCAAGAAACATAAGAAGGATGACAAGTTTCTATCATGAATAGAAGCAAACACTAATTAAACTTAATTATTTTAAAAGTTTTTTAACAAAAATTTCCTTTAACTCCTTTTCTGTTCATTTCCCCAAATTTCCTTTAACTGTAAATTCTCCTGAAAACCTTTTCTTATTAATTTTTACAGTATTTCCTTTGAGTAGAAGAAAACCTCATTAATTATATTATTTTTTTTTTTAATTTCATTTGCTCCTTCACATTCTTTCACTTCAGCTCTACATTATTTTCACTTTCTTTGCCTGCCCCTTAATTTATTGTGCATATTCCACCACTCGTCGCTGTCTCGCTTCCTTTCTTGTGTCGACCGACCGTCATTCTTTGTCATATTTATTGTACATTTTACACTTTGCCCGCTCATTTCTTGCACTTAAGGGGCTTCTACACACACCGAACACACACTTTCTCCCCCGCTGCTCCCCTTTTAAATATATATTATTGAGCCGGGGAAAAACTCGTTGAATCCGATGCTGCGATGTTTTGGCTTTTTGCAACCCTCCTCGGCTCGAAGGGGGCATTTTTAATGAGTCCTATGCAAATATATCGTTAGACTTAAGTGTGTATACGTGTTGTGTCTTGGCCCGATAAGCGAGCCAAAGGATACGCAGGCAGGACAAGCGACGGGACCTTTGATTATGGCCAACACCAGCAGCATCCACATTTTCCGCTGAGGAAAACCTGCCAGAAAGGGGAAGCGCTGGGAAAACTAGAAGCCATGGCCCTCAGGGGGAGCGGGTAAACCTAGCTGAGTGGCTAGTGGGCAGTTGGAATAAAAAATTATAATAAACCCCCGAAAATTTCAATCTCAATCGTCAACAAGTTTCGCCTCCTCCAAACAGTTTTCCCTCCTTACTAGCTTTTCTCTTCGCTTGCTTCAACTATTTTCCTATGCACAGGGTTGAGAGGGTAGAAGGGAAATGGGTTTCCCGGCTGGAAAAAGGGGGGAAAAAGTCTCAGGCAGTCGAGGGTTAATGCATGAACGAAATTCATGGCAGAACTTGAGCTGAGAACCAGGACACCTAAAGAAATAATAAATAAAATATCTCCTTTAGTTAAAGAAGAAGAGAAATAATGGCATAACTTTAAATTAATTAATTTCTCCATAAAAAATATAGGAAATTGTGTCATTAAATTAACAAGATAATTAATAAAATATTTTAATATTTTCCTATAAAATTCCTCATAATTTCCCCCTGTGTAACTGGCTAAAAGCGGACAAAATGCCATTGCCGTGTCCCTTTTTTCGGACCAGGCCCAAAAACCAAGTCCACTCTTTGCTCTTTCTATCTCTCTATTTCCCCCCGCTTAGCTCTTGGAGCTTCTCCCATTTCTCCCGCTTTTCCTGCTTTTCCCGCTCCTTTCTCTCTCTCTTTTATGCTTTTTTGGCTGTTCTCTGATGAAAACTACTCAGCGACATGAAACTTAACTTAAAAAGTTTTGCACTTTCATTTTGTAAATGAAAATGCTGTTGTTGCTTTCGCCCCTTGATGTTGTTGCTGCGAAATAACAGGAAAACAATTTGGAGCGGATAATGAATATGGGTTAGGTTTAGTGCATTTTGGTATAGCCACTGGAGTGGGGGATATATGTTTGGATGGCTGGATGGATGGATGTGGATGCATGTGGCCAGGGAATATTGCTTTTGTGAGAGAGAGAAAGAGAGTGAGCGATTTCCTAACCTTTTTTTTCACCGGAAAAACCGCCTCTAAAAAGGCCAGGGTGCAAAAAAGAGGGTTTTGGGAGCAATGAAGTGATGAATGCATTTACTATATGAATGAGTGATTACGAAGAAGCCAGTGAAATGTTCATGGGGCCATGCACTTGGGGGTTGGTTGCCAAAAAAAATAAAACGAGAATGCACAATAAATAAGGCTCAAAGGAATAAAGGGAAACTGCTGTTTTGGTAATAGGAAGGCTTAGAAAACAGTTTCGATAAAGGAAAATAATAAATACTTTAATTATTTCTAGAAATTAAACCTTTACTAAGTAGAAAAAATATAACCTTTCCTAGTTTAGCATTTTAAATATATTTTTCAATAAGAAAACTCTAAGCAAAGTCTCTTAAATCAAAATATAATTATTTAAATATTTTTTATCTGTAAAGTAAATTTCTATTTATATTCCTTGTAAGCTGTCTCATAAAAAGCCACTCAATCTTCATGAATTTTATTTGCCAGTTTAGTTTTTCTTGTGTTTCGTCCTGCTGCTATTTAAAACGATTCTTATGGCTTCTGACTTTTTTTTCTAATTTTTTCGTGTCTGCAAACCCTCGTTCCTTAACTTAAGGTTTTTTTCCAGCTAAAGTCTAAAAAAAATGTCCTTTAACAGGAACATTTGTGGGCACAAAAAATAGAAGAAGGGAAAATACAGCAATAGCAATCCATGTTCAATCTTCTTTTTGCTGGTCGTCGCGTCTTTGGCCCCGCTTTCCACTCTGTTCAGTTGTCGCTCACGTAATGAAAATGGCGCACATGGAACTCGGGGAAAATTCAAGGGGGTTGAGTGGGTGTAAAGCGTGGAAATATGGGTAGTAGGCAAAGGCAGAACCCGAAGGACAGTAGGACCCTCGCTGGCTGCCGACGATTCACTGAAGCCGAGCGCCAGGTCGCCGAGCAATTTTATGAACAGATGTGTGGTAAAATTAATGGACAGAGATAAACTCGGCCAGCGAGTGGAAATGGAAAATCGAGGGTTAAACGCAAAGCGAGAGAGAGAGAGAGAGCAGCAAGAGAGCGGCAGAGAGTGAGCGCGGAAAACTCCCCAAGACAAAGAGAGGAAGAGCGGGAAAAGCGGGCTTGTTTGCCCAACATGATTTATGATCCTTTCCCCCCAGTAAAAGCCAAAAAAAATGAAGATAAATAAAAGAAAAACAAGCATTCGTATCAACGAGTGAAATGCTCGAGTGGCAAATCCAAAACTGAGTTCCACTCAATGTGGAAAAGCCACCCCCCTAGGAGCTTTTCGTCGCTGCTACTGCTGTCGGGATTTTCGTGAAAAGCTGTTGACTTCGTTACGCTGATAACTTAAATATGCATGGAAATTTACATACGTGTCAATGGCATTAAGTAGCGTTATGTTATTGGATAAGCTCCATTCTAGGCAACAGTCCTGACTGCTTTATAGGCTTCCTTTCGGGGAAAAAGGGTTCTCTTTACTGGGGATATCAGGAGAGTATTTCTTACGTATTAGCTTTGGGGTATTTAATTAAGGGTTCCCATAAACTATATTGTTTTTATAAGAAGTAAGAATGGGGATAACCTTAAAGAGATTTGAAAAGAACCTCTGGCTAAGATTTAGGAATTATGTTTATAACAAAAAGAGAATTCTTTGATGATTGCAAATAGGAATTATATATATGTCCAATTTTCCTAGACTTTCCCTTTTCTTACAGAACTAATCCCCATTAAAAGAATATATATTTTGTGCTTGCTAAACTCACCTGAATGCCATGGGCTCCTCCTCCCTGCTGGCTAATGTGCAGCTGCTGCGTCTGCTTCATCTGCAGCGTGGTGGTTGTTGCCTGCTGCTGTTGTTGTTGCTGCTGCTGCGGCGTGTTGCCGGCATTGCCGCCAGGACCGTTGTTCGGATTGTTTTGCTGGCCATTGCCATTACGCTGCTGCTGTTGCTGCTGTGGTCCGCCGCCGGGTTGCTGCTGCTGTTGCTGGGGCAGGTTGCCTGGCTGCTGCTGCTGCTGATTGCCATTTGGGCCGCGAAGGAAGTTGGCCGCCGCATTGGCGTTCTGATTGCTGAAGGGCGAGTACTGCTGTTGCAATTGCTGCTGCTGAGGCACCTGTTGCTGCTGCTGCTGCTGCTTGTTGAACTGAGGCACACCTCCCATTTTGGGCTGCTGTTGCTGGTGATGTTGCTGCTGCTGCTGCATGGCCTGCTGCTGCTGCAGACGTTTGAGATCGAAGTCGTTTTGAGAGGAATAAAAGAGCTCCTGCTTAATATCCAGGAAACTCTGCTGCACATTCATTCCAGCTCCGGGACCCGGTCCCTTCTGGTGGAACTGAGGCGGTAAATGTTGCTGCTGCGGCTGCTGTTGTTGTTGCTGCTGCTGTTGCTGGGGATTGTTGGGGCCCAGACCAAAATCATTGGGGAAGCCGCCCCCGTAGTCATTGTAACGACCTGGCTGACCTTGTCCCATCATCTGGCCATGCTGCTGCTGCTGCTGGGCCTGTTGCTGCGCCTGCTGCTGCTGGGGATTCATGCCATGAGGTGGCCGAGGGAATCCACCCATACCGCCCATGGCATTCTTGTGCTGATGCTGCTCGGCCATTTGCTTGAGTGTCTGAGCGGCCAGCGGATGCTCGGACATGAGATTACCAGAGTTGCCGGCAGAGTTTGGAGCAACATTAGAAGCCACATTGCCACCGCCACCGCCGCCGTTGTTGGGACCATTGGGAAAGCCAACATTACCGCCGCCGCCTCCTTGGTTGCCACGCATCTTCATTCCTGTATTATCGCCGAGATTCAGCCCGAAGCCCCCGAAGCCATGGCCCAATCCACCCTCCGACTTTACGTTGAGGCTATTGATCAGATCCTGGGCATTCGGCGGCTCCACCTTGATGCCATCCTCGGTCTTGATATCCAGCAGTGGCTTCTCATCGAAGCCGTCGAGGAAACTGGGATTGAAGTCCTGCAGGTTATTGATGAGATCCTTGAAGGTGTCGTTGTTCTCCGAGTTGTCGTCACCGAGGAGATCCGGAAAGCCGGGGAATTGCCCACCGCCGCCATCTTTGTCCAGGGAACCGAGATCGGGAAAATCATGATCCGGCTCACGTTTGCACTCCACCAAATTGGCCAAATTGCCGAGGGCCGACTTCTGCTGGGCGGACATCATGTTGGGTGGCAGACCCAGGTTGCCTAGGTTACCGCCGACCCCCATGTTGCCAACATTGCCACCAACGCCGGGACCCGTGGCCATGCCACCGGGTCCGCCGCCCCTTCCATTATTGCCGAGGCCACCCAGTCCGCCGCCTTGCTGCTGCTGCTGCTGTTGGTGATGATCACCGCTGCCTCCTCCGCCTCCGTTGTTGCCGTTGCCGTTCCCGTTGCCACCACCACCGTTATGGTTCGTACCGCCGCCTCCTCCTCCTCCTCCACCGTTGTTGCCGTTCCCGTTGCCACCACCTCCTCCAACTCCAACTCCTGGTTCGCTCTTCACCGAGGTGTTGGTCAGTGCCTTCACTGTGACATTCGTGCTGATCTGCTGCGGCTGTGAATTCGCTGCCGATGTGGTAAACTCCAGTTGCTGCACAATTTCCACTGAGAATTTGGTTAGATTTTCCGAGCCGTTGTTGTTGTTATTGTTGGTGTTAGTATTGCCATTGCCATTGCCATTATTGTTGTTGTTGTTGCTATTCGCATTGTTCGTGTTGTTGTTGCCGCCGGTATTGTTGTTGCCATTACCATTGTTGTTGTTGTTGTTGGCATTGGGATTGCCATTGTTGTTATTTTGGTTGCTATTGCTGCTATTGTTGTTGTTGTTATTATTGGGCAATTTGTGCGGCGGCTCAAAGTTGTCAGCGCCATTGTCAACATCCTCCGCTGGTCGTTTCAGGAATTTTTGTTGCTAAAAAGGAGTAAAAGAAAAATATTTAATACATTTTTAAAAAAATAAAACATTTTTAAAGTAAATTTGTATTAGAAAATGTTAATTAAATATCATTGGTGAAACTATTGGTGTAAACTATTTATTTATAATTATTAAAGTAATTCAAATACTATAAATTCTTAATATTTAATTAATTTTCACACCTTTGTCAGATACATTAATGACTAAATATCATTTAATATTTAGAAAAGCATAGAAAAAATAAATAAAATAAAATAAAATCAATTTTTTGAATATAAAATCCATTTGATATAAACATATTATTTATTTTAAATGATTTATTGGAATCATAGAAAGTACTTTAGTAACAAAATAGAAAATAAATGTTTTGTGTACAAGTTTATAGCTATAATTAATATAATATATTATCTTGATTTATTCACATAATTAACAATTATAATTAAAAAGTATTAACCTCAATATCTTACCCAAATATTCATAGATAATTATTTTATGACTTTTACTGGTTTAGGCAAAGTTAAGTTTCAAGTTACTTGAGTTGTTTAGAAGACATCAAGAGTCAAGGAGACTAGTTCGGGGGAAACACTTTGATATTTATAGACACAAACACACAGAGTTTTATATATAGGCTGAAGTTCGATTTCCTTATCGAGAGGCGCGAGATTCGGAGATTTGTGGAGAGACTTTAGGCTGCAAATCGATAGGGAGAGCTTTTCCGTCCAGTGTTTGAAGGCAATGTCGACTGTATTAGGCAGCGTCGACAGTTTTGCATTTTGTTGCGTTTGCTTCGCGGGCGCATTTGGCCTTTGTTTTGGTTTTTTATTTATATTTTTTAAGATTTTTCCCCCTTTTTTGATTTTTTTCACAGTTCTTTGCGGATCTCTTGTTCTGTTTTTTTGATTGTAATTTGATTTGTTCAGCTGCTCGGGCGAAATTACACATCAATTATAGATGTATGTACACAAGTACACAATATATATTGTGTATATGGAAGATTCGATTAACACTCGACAACAAAACAATGGCAATAGCAACAACAATAGCATATCGCTGACTTGGCAAGAGTAATCGAAAGAAATTCACTCTTTGCAAGACGTGCACAAAATTATTGAAAAGCCTTAGCGAAATTTCATGAAAAATGGCAAGTGCACACAAAGGCATAAAAAAAATACAAAAAAAATATATATATTACAAAACGTAAAAAATCTGAAAAAATACAACAGAGAGCTAGCAGAAGAAGCAGAAACAATAACATAAAAGGCAAAGACACTTCTAATCAGTGGCAGCGACGTCAGCAGCGACTGCGACTGAGAAAAGAGAACCAGAACACCAGCGAGTATCTGTGTGAGCGATTTTTTGAGGCAGTGTGTGTTATGTTGGCTTCGGCGCTGCCTTTTTGTTTTTGTTTTGGTTACTGTTCTGCTTTACTTCAGCGCTTTAGGGATACCCATTAGTTTTTGGTAAAAATGAGGTATATATTCTTTACGAAAATAGCAAGAACATTTTTAGAAAATAGGAGTGTTTTGTCTTGAAGATTCTATCTTTTCTAACTTCTGATAAAAGTTCATAAAATAAGATATTACAATAATCTACAATTCGTAAACTATCTTGGCATCTTTTGGTATCCTATATTATGCTTTTGTCTTTTGTAAGACATCTTTTGGTATCCCTTGGTATCCCTCTTAGTGTTTTCTTAACATGTTCTTGATAATTTCCCCTCCACAACAACATCTTTCCCCCATTAAAGTCTAATTACTAAATTCCAACTCTTTTTAGGTGTCGTAAAAACTCCACTTGAAAAACATTTCCCCTGACTTTACGCTTGTAAAGTGAATAGCTAAAAGGGAGAGAGAAAAAAAAAAGACGAAGGCGAACAGAAAAAAGCAAAAAAGAAAAACAATCACATTTAAATCAGAATGTGTTTGCTTTTCAGTTTTTTTTCCCCCATTTTTCTTTTTATTTTCTTGCGCGCGCGCGACTTTAGCTGTTTATTTTGTTTTTAATTAATGCAAAATGTATACAAAATAGCTGCGAATAGGCGCAGCCACCAACACAACACAATGACATGTGAGTGGGGTCGCGAGGTGTGCGAGTGAGTGTGTATCTGAATCTGTGAGTTCCGAATGCGAGTATCTGTGTGAATATATAAAACTTCACTTTGCAAAAGGCAGAAGCCAAAGAGGACTCCATGCGGTTGCAAGTGTGCAAAATAATGTTGCGAAATGCTTTGGAACAACCGCAAAAGTGACGCTTTTCTGGGCAGTAAAAAATATTTACCACAATTTTCACAGATTTTCAGGTAGCTTCAACTGTGTGGCAGTGGAAAAGATACAAGAAGCTAAGGCAATGAGTTTCTGAGAATAAAAGAAATGTCTTCTTGCTAACAAAAACACTTTTAAAACATTCAAAACACTAAAAACTTCTAGCTTATTTAAGTTCAAAAAGTCCCAGTTCCAATTATCTTATTAAAAATTCAAAGAAATATATATAAACTAACATAATTTTGGACCTTTCTACATAAAAATCTTCTCAGCAGCCTCAAGGCTTGCGAGGTATCAAATTGCATATCAAATAAAGTCATAAAATAAATATAAGACCCTCAGAAACCAAAGACCACACTCGAAAAGCTTAGCCAAATCATTCCCCCAACGATTATCCTCTTCAGTGACCGCTCTTCGGGGTCATCGATAGCCACTCAACGGAGGGTTAAACAATTACAAAAGATACTATTTCCAAAAAAATGAATATCAAAGTGAATACCCTCTCACTCATTACGCATTCACATTCGTGTAATAAGTTTATGGCACTTTACAACACTCGAAATGCAATGCCCTCTCTTTCTGTCCCCCCCATTTCTGTCTCTTTTCCTCTCTCTCTGTGTGTTGCTCTTTGCACTGTATTTCCTCGGTTCGTTTCGATACACGCGCCAACACTTTTCCCACTTTTCCCTGGCTCATTATGAATAAATGACGTTTCATAAATTTGTTTTTCTTCCTCTGCACTACCACACACCATCGATCATGCCGTCTCTTTCGCTTGCCCCCGCGTATCTGCATTTGCTGTCTCTTTCGCTGGCTGTACTTGTAAATGTATCTGTATCTGTATCTGTAGTTGTTGCCGTAGCTGTATCTGTGTTTTTGCTATCTTTCGATGGAAACGTGACACAAAGAATGCAAACTTGCGTTGACCAGAAGCGCTGGAAAGAGAAGGCCAAACATGTAACCCCTGCCGGAGAGAGATAGAAATACAGGCAGAGACAGAGAGGGAGGGAGGAGTAAAGCTCGCACAATTTACAAACTTAAAAGTAATTTAGTTTTTTACGACTCCACTGCGGTAATAAAAATGTTTTGCCTTCTACGTATTTTCCTGCCACCCTCACCTATAACTATAACTATAGCATAGTCCCGATACCCTTTGGCCCTGCCACCCCCTCTTTAGCCCTCCTTTCACCTCTTTTCACCCCCTAATTCCCCGCCATTTTCCCACATTTACTGCATTTACATTTATCGATGCGTCTTCGCCTTTGCCAACATTCTCATCTTCGCCATTGCCTTTGCCTTGGCCTCCGTCTTCTTTGCTTTTACGTCCTGATGTCCTGGCACTGGGGCTTAATAACTTTGTTGAGGGGGTGGGGGCTAAAGTGTCTGATTCTGCGAGGGGTATGGTCGAAATCGAAGGTTACCAAGATGAAGTATTGGTCACACAGTGGAGAAAGATTATAAGAAATCAAGGAAGGCCAAACTTCTAAAAAAAAAATTAATTAATGTCGTATAAAATTATTGTAGATCTTTAATTGTGTTGTAAAAATTAGTTATACATTTTTTAGATACATTTTTTAGATATATATATATATATTTCATAAAAAATCATATAATTTGTTGTAGGAATTAGTTAGCAATTTCTTAGGGATTCGAAAGCAATGGTTGCGTTCACCAGAACAACATGATCACTGATCACTTATGGATTTCTATCGATAGTGCGTGTCATCCCTAATTTTTTGCAAGATTTTAGTAAACATGATCACCAAAAAGGGATCGTAAAAATAGTCCGCTACCTTTTCGCGATACTGATGGATTTTATCGATGGTTGAAGTATCGAAATGAAAAATAGAAAAATAAGAACGTAACTAAAGTAAAAATAAATTATTATTAATGAAAGCAGTGGTCAGTCATTATAATTACTTAATTTTCACGAATTGATAATTATTTATATAATTATTATTATGTTTTTGTAAGCAAGAATGAAGTGTACAGTGCTGCATTAGAATGAAATAAATTTGACAGCACGCCTTTTCAATGAAATAAGGCGCCACATTCAGCAATAAATTATTTTATGAGGTCTCTGATCAAAAACTATTACTTGGACAATATTAGGAATATTTTAAAATGTCTCCCGTTGCTTTTTAGTTACGGTTACCTGTTGTTTATTTAAATTATCTTATACACAAATTCAAATTAATGTTGGCGGGAAGCAGGAAGATAACGATAGGTTCCAAGCCGATGTTTTTTGAGACGGTGTAATGATCATACGCGTTCACCAGAACAACATGATCACCGATCCCTGAGGGATCAGTAATCAGTGATCATGTTGTTCTGGTGAACGCAACCAATGAAAATACTGCTGAAAAGTAGGCTACAAATTATGGTTTCTTGTTCAAATGAAGCTTCCTAATAATAATGACCATTCTTTCCAAGCTTTTAGCGTTTCTTTGACAACATTTTGATGTTCTATATATTTCAAACAACAAGAAAAAAAGAAAGTCAAACATTTCACAGGGCTTATGACTCGTTTTCTCTATCTTCTCTCTCCCCCTTGGGTCTTTGATATATTTTCTGTTTGGCTTTACGCGCAAATGAAATAAAGCGACTGAAATTATGCCGCGAACCTTGACACATTAAAAATAAGCAACAAAAGCGTGAGTAAGAAGACGTCGTAGTCGTAGCCGTAGTCATCGTCACCCAGCTCCCTCGCTTCTCCACTTGCTAGTAAATATTTTCTGCGTGTAAAAATAAAAATGTGGAAAAATGTTTCTTTTCCACGTTGGCTCTGGCTCTGTGTTTTGTATGAATTTCATTTCATTCCGTTTTCATGATTCCAATGCATAAACAAAAGAGAGCAGCAAGCAGCAAGCAGCCAAGCAGCGTCCAACGCGTCGTATGATTAATGCGAATTAGCGGCGAATCCAAACCGACACTCTCGGCCACTCAGCACCAGGAAAAAAAAAACATAGAAACAAAGCAACAAAAAATCAGCAATATATAGCTATATAGCAGCTCGACCCAAAACGGAAATCGTCTCGTCCCCAACTACAGCACAGAAAAACACATCAAATGTTTCGTGGAAAGCCTTCGATTGGCGTTCGTGTTTTGTTTGATTAGTTGGTTTGCTTGGCCAGTTGCTACTATATAAACTATATAGAGGTGCTGAGAGACAGGAGAACTGAAAGATGATGATGGTAATGGAGGAGGAGGAGGAGGAGTTGCCGCCGCCAAGGCTTTCCAATGAAAATGGGATGCGGAACAAGGCCAGTGCGTAAAAGCGAGGAGCAATCATTTAGATTATAGGGTATGAAATGGTGGCTTATAGCCTGGAGAGTCTATGGTTTCTCAACAGAAAATCTGTAGACTACTTCTAATTAATTAATTTAATTTTCACATTTTTTCTAGCTCCTTCTTTGCCCGATTTTCTAGCTCGTTTTCTTTCTCTCTCTCTTCTTTCCCCTCATTTTTGTACAACAATTAATTAAAAGTGTAACTTAAAACCTTCGCTCAAGTGTCCCCCGCATTTACCTCCGCAGTGCCACCAATTAATTCCTGGCTATTTTAACCATTCCTTACCCCATATATTCTCCGCTTCTCTCCCCACGACGACACATGGCGTATGCGTAATGTTTTTGGCCTTGTTTAGCGCCACACTTGCTCACTCCCCTCCTTGCCGCCACCCCCCTCGCTTACTCGCATTACATTTTCCATACTATTAATTTTTTGCACATTATTAAAAAGTGGGTGGTAGCAGGCAGTGCAATTTTTTTCGCGTAAAAATATGAAGTGAATTATAAATCATTATTCAACTCATTTAACTGAGCGAGCGCAGAGCACAAAGCCCAATGGGAAATTATGTTTGCCAAAAATTAATTAAACAACAGTAACAACAGAGGAAAAGCAATAAAAGTAAGATTAATGTAGTCCCACTGGCAGCGACGCCAGCTGAGGCAGAGGCAGCAACGCCAGCAGAAGCAGCATCAATTTCCGCAACGCCAAACTGCTAAGCCAGATTTCTCGGTTTGGTTTTCAGTTTGGCTTGTTGCTCGCTCGCAGGCAATTGTTGCTATTACACACTTATTGCCCACTGTTAGTGCCAGTGATGGTTTTGTTGTTGTTGTTGTTGTTGTTGTTGTTGTTTTTCCCTGAGAATTCCAAGATTCCAAGTTGCTGTTGTCTCTCACTATTTAATTATACACGAAAGAAGATAAAAGACTTGGAGAAAATGGCCAAAGAAAAACTCTGGAATACTCTAGGGAGTTACATTTCTGGGTGAGAAGTTAAATGGGTTTAAGATGTAAAGATTATATGGTAATATTATTAACAGAAATATCTTTTCTAGAGTCAAATTTCTTGTAATTCAAAGGCTTCAGTTTGTAGGAAACTATTTTGTACTTATATATCGATCTTGAATTATAAAGAATGTGACTAATTAGAGGCGGAAAATTATACGAATTGATCAAGGAAAAATTCTAGTGTTTATAATAAAAATACTTATAATTCTTTGTGATTTAAGTGAAACCTTTACTTTATCAAATTCACAGATCAAAAATCGTTACGATGATAATTTTTCGATATTTAATTCAAATATCAAATTTTCTATCGATTAAAGATTTATTTTCGTGATATTTTATCGATTAAAATCGAACGTACTTCCTGAGGTTTTCAAACAAATTTCTATAAGACTTAAATGATAAATCATATAATTACCATTATTATTAATAATTAAAAAAAAACGTTTACCATGAATATAATCCCCACCAAATAGATTTTTTCAATGTGGTTCAACCTCTACATTCTGCCACTATAAAATGCACAATAATACGAGTACTCCGAATCGGGGCAAACAAACTAATTATCCAAATGCATCTATCTAACGCTGATTACCCCAAAATAAAAAAATTAGCATAATTCAAAGCCGTTAATCGGCCCAATTGTTTCGCCATTGCGGCAATATGCACATCTGCTGTGGCAATGGAAGTGGATGTGGCGCTACTGCGGCTATAGCTACTGCCATGGATATGGATATGAGTGTGAATATGAATATGTAAGTGCACAGATGCACAGTTCCAAACGCGTTCTACTTCATGGCACTGTGAGCATGCCCCACTTTTCGGTGAGGGCATAACAAACGACCAATGGACGCCTCCTTACCCCCATCGCTAGCTCTTGGCCACTTGTCTAAGCAAAATGCGTAACACACACTGGCACGAGGAGAAATCAAACAGAAAATCACTTTGGATTTAGCCAAAAAAAAAAAAAAAAAAACAAAAATAATGTTCACTTTGATATTTTAGCACAGAAAAGAAAATCATTAAAATCATAATTTATGCTGCACCAAATTTATGAAAAACAAAAATTTTGCCAGAGGAAAATTACTGCAATGTAATTAATGGTTTCAATTGAGCGAAAGAGTGGGGAAAATATACACCAATACACACACAGAGATACCATATTTTTTGGTCGATTTTCCTTGCTGATTTATTTAGCACTTTTGATTTACGATTTTTAATTTTTGGCCATTTTACGTGGTGAATCTTACGCGAATCTTACCAAAAGTCTGCGCCGCACCTAATAAATCTGCATTTGCCATGCATAATTTCTCACCGAATAAAATGTCAAATAAATAAGCAACAAAAATGAAAATAAAGATGTGCTTGAGGGGACAGAAAGGAAATTTTTTCAGACAAAATTCTTGAAAACAGGATAAGGAAAAAGCAAACAGAAGTTGCTCAAAAATTCAGCAATGGTTCGTGGATTTTTTCATGCAATAAATTATTCATGTTTAAAGTTTTTTGCACTGATAACAGTCTCATATATTTGTTGATTATATATTTCTTATATATTTTGATAATCTTATAATTCTGATTGATGATTAAATATTCATAAAAGTGTTGTAATGATTTGTATAACATCACTGATAAGTAAGTAAGGTTTTCCCTTTGTTTTGTTTTTTCTCTTCACTTTTCACTTTTGAATTTTTGTTTTTTAATTATTTTCCTATTTTGTAATTTATTTCTTGGCACTTCACTTGCTGTTTTTATTTCTTAATTAAGTTTAAGGGCCTTTTAAAATATTATTTCTGTTTATGACTGTGTTGCTAATGTCACTTAATGTTGCTGCTGCTGCTGCTGCTGTTCGTTTTTGTTGCTGCTGCCATTGTTTTGATGTTTGCTGTTGTGTTTTTTATCGCCGAACCGCATACGAAACAAAAATTAAAAAACACAAAAAACCAACGCACAGCTTTTCTTTAGCTTGTTGTTGCTGCTTTTGCTGCTGCTGGCTGCCGTGCGGCAATTACTGTGTGTTGCTGCTGCTAGTGGTGTTGCTGCTTTAGCTGCTGCTGCTGCTGCTGTTTTGGTTGGTGCGCCGTTTGGCAGTCGGTTGAGTACTGGCACGAGCCGCTGTCAGCGAAACCAAACGAGCCGCCTTCGACCGACGACGAGCGACGACGTCGACAGCGACGCAGGCAGCGAGAAAGTTTGCGTTTTGCATTGTTGCAGCGCTGCTGCTGCTGTTGCTGCTGCTGCGGCGGCGAGTGAGTGTATCTTGTGGGTGAAAGGGGGTGGGGAGCCAACAGCTAGTACATGTTAATGCGGGGGTGCTCTTAACAGCACTCTAACATGGCCATGTTGATAAGCCTGCTGCTCGCTGTTAGCATGTTGCATGTCAACCAGTCAGTCAGTCTCTCTCTCTCTCTCACTCTCTCGCTCTTTCGTGCTGAAACCAATTCGTTTGTCATTTGTTTAATGACACAAATATTTGCACAAAGTGTTTGCATTTATGTATGCCGCGACAACCTGTCTTGCCCCACTAGAGGCCCCTCCATCCATCCATACATCCAGTCCATCGTTTTCAATTTCCATTTTTCGGCGTCAGCAAAGTTTTCCCTCAATTTGTATATTTGTGCCATAAATTTTATTACCACTAATAGACTAATAATAATCCAGCTAATGATCGTCAACAGCCTAGGCCTAGGCAAGTTTCTCTGCAAGCTTTCAGGGAAATTGAATTGAATTCGTCGTTTTGATGGCTGTTAAATTGGGTTGAGCCCTACAAGGACACTCGGGGCAAAGCTACCCCCGAAACAACCAACAGCAAATAACATGGAAACAACTAAATAAGGAAGTGACAACCGGAAACCGGAGGAGGCAAAGGAATTTTCGCTCAAAAGGGAGATCCCAGGAATCACTCAAAAAGGTTTGAGTGAGTCAAGACCCCGCGTTCACTCTCTTTGGCTCGTTGGTTTCTTTCTTTCTTTCTTTCTTGTTTTTGCAGCGCTTTTTCGCTCGCTGTTATGTTACAAGGCAACGACACCGGCCGGCTGAAACTAGTTAAGGCCACACCAGCAGCAGCAGCAGCAGCAGCAGCAGCAGGCAGGCAGGCAGGCAAACAACCCTCTTTGCTGGCCACAGCCTCCCCCTTGATGCGACCACCCCCGCCCTGCTCCTTCCCTGACAGCTTAACCTATAAAAATTCCGCAACCACAACAACAGCAACATGAACACACAAATGGGAACAAACACACACACACACGCACACACACTAGATCCACTCCACTCTGCAGCACATAGCGAGAAATGTTCTTATGCCTCGTCGGCGGCACTCTCTCTCATCGAAATCTGGGCGCCTGTTACACACGCAACGAAGTTGCCAACACAACCTCACACAGCCCAAACTCACGCACACTCGCAGCAAAATGTGTGTTTTTTGCTGCTGCGAGGCTGTTGCTGCGGTCATGTTGCTGCTGCTGCTGCCGCTGTTGCTCATGTTGCTGTTGCTGCTTTTGGCAGTGCTGCAAGCTCACAAATAGTAGCTAAAATTGTGACCAAAAGTCTACTAACTTTCTTAAAAGTCTAAAGGAAATTATAAATATATAAATAAAATTTTATAAATAATAAAATTAAAATTAAAAAAAAAAATGTTAGTTAAAGAAAAATTGAAATTCACTTATTTATTTAAATAAAGAATTTTAAAATAATGGCTACGCCATAGCTGGGCAAAGCATCTCTTATTGCTGTTGTGTGTCAGAGCCTTTCATTTGTTTGATTTTGTTGTGATTATGCGCAGTGCTTCGACGCTGACAGAGCAGCCAACGGCGGCAGCAGCAGCAGCAGAGGCGTCACTGTAGTCAGCGACCCATGGAGGGCTTTGGGGGAGCAAGCAAGAGCAACAACACCGAATCAAATCCAAAGTTGAGATACTTTGGGACAATCCGCTAAAAGTGATAAGGAATGCTTGTTGGCACCTTAATTTTGGTGGGAAAATTATTATAAAATTTCATCAGAAAATTTGATTAGAAATTCTATGTTATTTGGAGATTAAATTCAAAAAATACATACGAAAACTGAAGAGAATCCTAAAATTATAAGCATAAGCAGAGTTTACTATAAATACTGGGAAAAAGAGATAATATTGAAGAATTTAGAATAGAAACAGATAAGCTGCACAATTTAATTTGTGATTTGCTTGGGCCCTGATTATTTGTTACCACTTTTTTGCTACAAAATATATACATATATATATTCCCCCTGTAGACTATATTCCGTATAGTCTCTAGCTTTGCCTCACGGCTGCCTGCTGGTGGCTCGTAAAAACTCATTGCCAGCTTGGGGCGTCGCTCAACTGGAAATGTGGCCAAGCCGAGGCTGAAACCTGTGAAACTGAAGCTATAGCTAAAGTCAGAGCTAGAGACAAAGCTAAGGCTGCAGGTGTGTGTCTAAGCAAGCCATCTCTCGCATATAAACACTATATACTCAGGTACTATATAATATATACTTATTTATAAGCATAAAAGCACTTCAAAAATTATAAGAATTATTTACAGAGTTTCAACAGAAAGTAAGAATATACATTATCTTCGACTAGACTTTTTTCTAAGAATTTTAATAATGTTCATCATTATTTTCTTGAATTTAAAAATATAATAATATCATTATCTGTAAATCACGGAGTATTTGAATATTATTTTAATTATTTATTTGTGTTATTTATATTCTAGAATTCTATATTTCAATCAAGGCTTTCAATTAAGGCTAAAGCTGCTTAGTTATGGTATTTATTACAATTTATATAAATAAAGGGTTTTACCAATTAAAAAGATGCATAAATCTACTTTAGGTCAGCTAACTTTTATTTCCAGTGTATTTAACACACACATGAGCCATGTAATTGCGTTGAGCATTTCTTTGTGAAGCTTAATTAGTGGCTGCCAGCCTGTTTTTCAGATTTGACGCTTTTACAAATAGACGTTCCGTGAAGTGACGGCGTTACAACACAGTTAGAATTTTGGCACTGGACACAAAACACACAAAAACACACAACGGATCCCTCAGCTTGCCTCACACACTCCGATGGATCTTCAGGAATTCAGCTAAACGACCAGGTTCTTGTTGACAGGACCAGGACGATACCTAATACTGAAGCGGCGAAAGGTGTGGGAGTTGATCTCCCTGGTGGGCGTGAACTCGGCCCGCTCGATAATGGCACCTGGACTGCCAAAGTTTAGCAGCCAGAACTTCAGCTCGTTGACCTTGGACAGAGTGCCCTCCAGCTCGCCCTTGACTGTGCCCTCATCGGTGTTCATCACCCAGCCGCGCACCTGGTTCAGGGTGGCCAAGTCCTGGGTCTGTTTCCGCAGCTTAACGCCCTGCACTCGCCCAAAGACTTCAAAGCCGCAAAAGAAGATCGGATCCATCGAATGCTTTATCATCATCTTCTGAGTTCGTGGGTCCATCCACCTTCTCAACGAGCTGTGAGTGGTGGAGTGTGGATCGAATGTGGGGAACATGCACTTGAATAAATTTCGTTAAATTTCGTTTAAGTTTGTCATATGGATTATTGGAGGCTCAAATTTTTGTGGCAAGACAGTCAAGGCTTGGTTTTTGAGTAGAAAATACTCAAGAAAATAATAAGAAGAATATTATCAAAGGCCTAACATATGCTCTGATTTTGGTTTGTAATTGAAAAATAAAAAACACATGCTTTTCTTGACTAAAATACAATTTCTTCCCTTAATTTATGGCATATCGATTGGGTTCTTCTACGAAATAAGATACTTGTATGTTTCTAGCTACTTTTTAATCATGATTGAATTAAAATTAAGCAACAATGCAGACAAAAAAATACAGAAATTGCATTTTCATCTTCGCAACAAACACTGGTTGTATCGAGAAGGACGCTAATGACATTGTATCTATTGTATATCTATCGCATATCACATATCCCATATCAGCACAGGGGACTCATAAATCACTTGCCACACTCGCACAACACTCGCGCTCACACACTCACACCAAGTTCATCTCATGGCAATCCAATCAACTGGCAATGCCACAAAAGTTTGCAACCACCAAACAGAGGCGCAAAACCCGCCCCCTTCATCACCGCCCACCGCCTCCTCCTCCTCATCCTCCTTCTGCACATCCCTCGCAGTACACAACACCACCAACGCACCACCTATGGGCAGGCAACAATAACTAGCGGAGATAAACAGACAACATTTGGCGTTAATGCAAACGCGAAACACCAACATCGATGGCGATTCTATGGCAAATATTTAATACGATATTTATAGGATATATAAGAGTGTATATAGTAGGGAGGGTAATACGGGAAGGAATGTTATGTATTTGCTTAAGAAGCCAGTGATAAATGACTGAACAGGTAACAAGTACCCGCCCCATTGCACCTTACATGATGAGGGAAATATAAACAAAATGTGCAATTCATTTACCAAAGTATGGATATTATTTTATAAGAATCTTCAGTAAGTTCTGAATACTTAAAAACATTTACAAAATGTACATTGAAATATTTGGCAAGGACACTTGAGGCCTATTAGATGTAATATTGTTTTACAAACCAAATGAGTACTGGAATTTTTTGTTTTTGGATTTGTTTCGCGTAACTTCTTACCCAATGAAGAAATACCTATGGAACTTGGCTTCTATTTAAGTGAACAAAAATATGTGGAAATAACCCTAAAGCTGCCAATTTGGTTTTCACAAACTGGAACCAAAGGCTACCAATTTCCCAACAAAATCACAGTAAATACTATAACTGTGGCGAAAAACTACTACGAAATCATAATTGCAGTAGCTCTCTTAGCCAAGAAAAGGGTTTCCATAAGCTAAGGCTAAAATTATGCAAATATAAAAGGTAAAAACCAATTTCAACATTTAAAAAATAGAAATAATAAACATGTTTGCTTAGGAATATTTAGGAATAGGTCTTTAAATTAAAGGAAAAAGCTTAAACTTTTCTAAAATGTTTTTAAAAGCCCCAGAAAATAGTACATCCTTGGATAATTCACCAATATACCCATTTACGCAAAAATAACAAACAAACAAAAATAACAAACAAGTTTGTTGAAGGAAAAATAAGGAATCACTTTTCAAGCTAGAAAATAGCTTAAACTTATTTGAAAATGTTTTACAAAGTCCCTAAAAAGTACTGCATGCTTTCGTTATTTCACCAATACCCTAAAAAAAAGCCAAAATTAACAATAGAAAACAGGTTTGTTTAGGCAAACAAAAATGAGGAAACATTCCTTAAGCTGTAGGAAATTGTTGAAAAGGCTTCACTGTGTCTTCAATGCGCCTCAAACTCCGTCGTGTGCTCATTCAAATGAAACAGCACGAGCCTCGGATTCGGATTCGTTTTGAGTTTCAGTTTGAGTCCCCAGCCTCAGTCGCTGCCTCAGTCGGCGTCTCAGTCGGTGTCTCAGTCGACGTCTCAGTGTATGCGATATTGTTGTTGTTGCTGGCTGCCTGGCTGTTGAGCCGAAGGTGAGCAAGCCAAATCAAACAAACCGAAGCGCAGCAAAACAACAATAACAACAAAAAGTAATACGTTGAAACGCTTCAAGGGATTTCGCATAGCTCAGTATTGTGGCTATATGGCTATGGGTACAGGTATAGATATAGGAATACGGGTAGGAGTACCAGTAAAGGCTGCAATCGGGGTCGCAATAATAGCTCTCAAGATAAATAATTGAAGACGAAGATTTTAGGGCAGTTTTTAGATAATTTATATAGGCTTTAGAATTGATATTTGAGGTTTTTTTTTTGTTCATTTATAAATATATTTTAAAATATATTTTTCATTTCTTGTTTAAAAACTTAAATTGTATTTTTTTTTGTAATAATAAAAATGTAGTTATTTGAGCTTAAGATTTTTTAGCAGTTTAAATAACAAATTGTATTTATTTATTATTTTATTTATTATTTTTACCTCCACTGTTTATTGTACAGCTGAAACTGCGCTTCAATTGCGACAGCTAAAAAAACAACAACAATAAGGTAACACAAGTAAACAAAACTCGGCTTCTCTGAAGGCAAACTGCGTGAACTAAGAGAGAGAAAATGAGAGAGCTATTTGGAGAATGAGATAGAGTAAAAGAGGGGATCTTTCTCACAGCTAAGCGTTGAAGACTCCACAAAGAAATGCCAGAAAAGAAAAGCTCAAAAAGAAAGCAAGAAAATTGATAGTCCTGCTAAATCAAAAATAAATTCGCCAAGAAAAGTTAGGCCTTAAAAATAAAATTTTTCATATATTAACAATATGAACAGTATTAGAAGTCTAAAAAGTCTTCAAATATAGCACATTTTCGTACTCCTATTCAACGCTTATGTTGCTATTATAATTTCCATGTTTCTGAGAAATGATATCTTTGAAAACAATCTTTTTTTTTTTGAGGAGGCCCAACGGCGCCAAGCCAAATACACAAATCAAATCAGAAAGCGAAACAAAAATAACAACAGCTGGAGGAGGAGAAACAGAAAAAGAACAACAATTAAATTGAATTGGAAATTAAAAATAAAAAGTACAGTCCATGCCCATCCGAAGGCACCATTTTCCCCACAGCATTTTCCTTCATTTTCCAAATTGAATTAAAAATGCAAACGAAAGCTAAATACTAAAATTAGCTTAAAATAAGTAAAGCAGACGCTGGCTGAGGAGCAATAATAACAACAAGTGAATAGAAAATCAAAGCGAAGCATATAAAGCAGCGATAATTCAAACGCAAAATGTAAACACTTCAAAGCCAGGCGACGCGGCGTGTCGGGAAAAGCGGTGGAAAAGCTGAGAAAATACCGACCACAGTTGCATAGTAAAATGGGAGGGAATAAATGAGAAGTGAGGGAAATTCTATGGAGTTTTCAAAAGGAGAGAATTGGAATGGAAAATGGAAGGGAGTTTAAATATCTTCTGGCCACACGCCACCACCACCACCAAGCAAACACATTGAATTGTTGTTTACGCCAAAATGACACAATTATTATAAATCCAGGCACTGGGAAAAATATATTCAGTTATTTCGGGAAAATAATAAAAACGAAAGGAAGAGGGAAATTCTTATAAAAAGAAAGTTACTTGGGAATAATAGCAAAAACATATTTTTTTCTGGAAAAACTTTTGTTTCAAAGTTCCTTTACTATATTTCAAAAGAAAATAATGTTATCAACTCTTATAAACACTTTTATACTCGCAAATCGCCGCTCTGAGCGAGGCTTGTCCTACACTGCGTATACGTAACCCGTGATCTTGACTTCAGCATCCACATTCGTCTCTCTTATCAGAAATAACTCGGCAATGATGATGCAAACATTAAAAATTCTATAAAAATTCCCATATTTCATTGGGTGCTTAAATTAACTTAGCTTAGCTTTAACTTACGATTGTATCTGCATTTTTTGTGTGCATTTTTGCACAAAAGGAAGAATTTAGAGGGACGACACTCACCTGCAACGAGAGGAAAAGAGAGAAAAAATACTGATTAGCCACAAATGCAGCGTAAACGCAGTGAGAATAATGATAAATCAACTTGGCTAAAAATACAGTGACAACAACAACAGCAACAAAATCACGTCAGCGGCCAAATAAGGCAAACAATTGCAAAAAACAAAAAAAAAAACAAAATCTGCATGTGGCTAGGCTCTGTCGCGTCGCTGTCGACGTAACAGTCAGCTTAGCAGCTAGCGTCGCAGTCTCAATCGAAAAGCTAAAAATATTTCACTCCGACCGCTTAGAAAATCCAAAATTAGCTGGCATGGCGTGCGCACAGAAATCCAAAATGAGGCACAGAGTTTAGGGGTACAGTGGGGCTGAACAAAATGTCTTAAAAATTCAAAAGATGGGAAAATAAAATTAAAAAATCTAACAAGTTTATACATTGATAAACTTTATTTCCCAAAAATTACGTATATGTAATAATAATCAATTTTTTTGAGAAATAAGTACCCCCCACAGCCACTGTGCAGGTAGGCTTTCGTGGCGTCACCGTTGAGCGGCGGCAGAGACAGCTACGCCGACGTCGACAGCGTGCGACAGCAGGTTGGCAGAAAGTCTGCCACTGATAACGGGAAATGGCATGCCAACAACAGCAATAGCAACAGCAACAGCAACAGCGGCGGCGGCAAAAGCAGCAACAATATGCAGCAGAGAGTGGAGCCATCGACATTCTCTCACATCTCTCTCTCTCTCTCTCATTGCTTCTCTTGCCGGCTCCCCAATGGGGCTCCCCACTCACACTAGCACCCGTAAGCAGACATAGCACAGCACTCGGACTCACTCTCTACTCGCGCAATGGCCATGTCTTCCAATGTTCTCTCTTTCTCACACACGGGCAACGCTCACGCCAAAATAAACAAAACAAATGTAAAGTGCGCCCCTTTAGCAATGTTGTAAGCACTGCAAAAAAAATTAAGGATCTACTTTTAAAATCAAAAAGCTTTATTAATAACTATCTATTAGTTTTTAGAAACCTTTGCCTACTTTTGAGGGGCTCTTCTGTTCGTCCTTTGCTTAACAACCAAATTTCTTTACTTTCTAATCTATTCATATTTTTCTCAGTGTCCAGTGCAGGCCTATACCCTGCCACCTCGCACACAGCACCGCCCAACCACCTAGGGCAAGCCATGAAAATAAATATGTGGGCATAACAAAAATGAAAATTGTACGCGAAATGTGCCACAAATGGCAGCAGATTTGCCATTAAAATTTACAAAGGGTCCTTTTTCTCTCCATGTTTCGGGAACTGAGAGGAGAAACTAAGCAGCAGGAGGAAGGAGGAAGAGGTGGCGAATAGAGAAAGAGAGGGAAAAGAAAACATAGGCAAACACACAGACGTTGGGCTGACGGACCGAATCAAAACAAAACAAAGGAAACATCACAAAAACAAAAGCGACTCCAAGCAATCGCCCTGACTAAGTGACTCGTTCTTACCCCCATTTTCCCACTCCTCCTCATAAGGGGGCTGTTAAATAACAGCTGTAAATTAACAGCGAACGGTTTTAGAACAAGCAATTAAAGCTGTGTAATAAAGCAATTAGAAAAGTACAATTACCCGAAAGTTTGTCCAATTTGTGGTCACAAAAAACAGGCCTTTATAAACCATTACTTTTTAAAACATTTGTCTGTAAAGTTTTACTTAATAAAAGCTTAAAGATTTCTAGATGATCTTTGATTTTTAGCAATAAAGAATTAATTAAAAACTCTTTGAACGAGTAAAAATAATTACGTATACGCAATGTGGCACTGACACCAAAAATTACTCTTGGCTGTCAAGCATCGAAAGCCTCGCATATGTTTTGTAAATTAATTAATATATATTTTACACCCGTGTAAGTGCACCTACGATAGTTAAATAAATCATTGACAGGGACAAAAAAAAAACAAGATACACGCACCCTTTTTTCGCGTTAAATATAAATTATAAAGTTTGACATATTTTTTTTTTGCGAGCTTAAATATGCATGCAACTTTGGTGAAAAATATTATATTGGCTAAATGACACTGGCAGTGTGCTGACAATACCAATTAGCCTCTCTCTCTTGGCCCAGAGCAGTTGGCCAATAGATGACACGAACAGGCCACAGGCAAATTATAAAAAAAAAGCAACAGAAGCAGTTAAGGGTTAACGGATAAACTAGGGGCGAACGAGTGAAATGAAAGCTTTAATTAACAGTGCAAAACTGTTAATAAAATTGGATGGATAAATGGGAAAATAAAAAAATAACTAGGTTATAAAAAAGCATGGAATCCATTGGTGATTTAAATATATAAAATAAAAACATATTAAAAACGATAGGCATAAAAAGTAGGTTCAGTCTGACAAAACTTTAAACTTTTTTAAAATAACAATGTAAAGCAAATAATACGTATACGTAATGTAAAGGAAATATTACGTATACGTAATGTAATAACATACATACTGAGGATTAAATTTGATTAAGCTCCTGACCCATTAAAAAATTACATTTAATACTTAGAAAAAAATTAAAAACTAATATTACGTATACGCAACTTATTAAATATATTTTTTAGATGTCAAAACCTCAAAAAAAACCTATAAAAATACTAAGGGAAATTGAATTTCTTTAAAATATATATTTTAAGCTGCCATTAAAGCCATTAAAGCCATTATTTTCTATATTGGCAATGTAATAAATGTATTATAATTATAACTTTTAATCCTCAAAGCAACATTACATTTTTTCAGAGCAAATTTAAACCAAAATTGCTTACAAAAAAACACCAGCTTCTTTTCGATTCTTTTTTTTCAATTTTTTTTTTTATTTGCAATTCCGACTTGAAACGCCTATTCCATCCATGCAACTTGTGCCCCGATTTCATTTCCTTTTGTTTCGCATTTCGCCTTCATTTTGACGGCAACGATTTGCAATCAACTTAATTGAATTTTGTTTTGATGCAATGAAAGCACAGGCCGAGAGCTCAGGAGATGATACGGACAGAGGAGGCCCCTCTATTCCATATATATATATATACATATATACAACGGGGTTGGGGCGAAGGGTTTGGTGTCACGCCTTCTGCGATTGTCTTAGCTGCCCGCCGTCGTCGCTGTCGTCAAGTGGGATTTGCTAGTCGGGAGAACTCTACTTTTAGCTGTTGCTCTTGGACGCCGTTGATATTCAATTAAGCGACTACGTTGCGCCATTTAACGAAATGCAATGCAATTTTCCCTCACGACTCTCGTATTTATTTACTTTCTGCTTCTACAGTGTGTGAACTTTTTGTTTGTTTATGTCAACACGCACTTGCGGAAAAACAAAAGCAGCTGCAAAATCAGTTAATTCGATCGAATGGAAGGAGATTTTTCGAGGGCAATTAACAGAGAAACCAAGGGAATCCGAGGAAATTTCAAAAATATTTCGTCAATAATTGAGCAAGGAAAGCGGCAGGGCAGACAGCAATCTCCTCTGGCCAGGACATGCGCACTTAAGCCAAAAACTTAAAGCCAGGCCACAAATTGCACAGAGTTTGGGAGGGGATTTCAAGGGGTTCCCCTGGTTTTAAGAGGGGTGCCGCCGAAGGGGTGTAACACGGAGCAGGGGGTTGGGTCTTGACAGCAGACCAACTGGTTGTCCCTTGTAAATGGCACCCACACACGCAGCCAAAAGGTGGCCGAAAGAGGATTTGCCTCGAATGCCAAATACCAACGAATAACGTTAACCAAAAACATAGCAAAACTTCAGATAAACGATAGTTTTCGATGAGGAAGGGGAAGGGGAAGGGGAGAATTTAATAAGGAGTGCACTTGGAAAAAGTTATAAAAATGAAAGATTAAGAATGATAATAATTCTTATTATGTAATTAAATCAATTTTGGTAATATTTGCAGATTAGGAGTGGGCTTTAAAGTCTCTTAAAAGGCAGGTAAAGTTATAGAAATTTTATTTTTAGAAGGGAACTATAAAAAATGATGGTATATACCCAGAAATATCAAGAAGTCTTCGGAATAATATAAATCAAATTTAAACTAAAAGAAATTATGATGTTTTACCTTTAAAAAGGAAATTTCAATCATTTCTCTTCTATTTTTACCAAAGTTTATCACATTTCTTTAACCACAGCTCATAGCTTATAAATCTAGCAGTAACCCCAATTTTTCTTCCTGTGTATAATCGTGCGGCATATGCCACAAAACTGTGCAACGTGCGACGGGGGCCTCTTTCTCTCAGCTAATGTAGACAAATTTTTATCGCCTGCTAAAGTTTTGTGGGAAATTTGCTTCGTTTTTTTTTCGTTTTTCTGATGCCAAAACCCTTGGGGGAGGGTTTCTCTAGGGGTTTTGGAGTTGCGGGAAATATATACATAGGATAGATAGGATATGGAGTGGGGGGTCTGTGTATAGCTAACCAAGGGGTAGCAGACGATTTTGTGCTTGTTGACGCTAAATAGGCTCGTTTCTCTGCCGTTAATAATAATAGTTATGATTATGATGATGACGACGACGACGATGGGCCCAAGATGATGCAAAAGTGTTGATAAAACACGGCGGATAACACAACGATTAGGGGGGGTTGGGGAGTGTTGAATTCAAGATCCAAAGGGGCGCTCAATCAAAATTATTAATTTAGCAGGACATCCAGAAAAGTTGCTGATGATGACAGGACACAAAAGGGTGATTTTTGGGGGTCAAGCGAAAATGTCAACGGATTTCAGAGATTGCCTCCTTGATACGCCGGGGATAGCCATAAGCCAAATTAGGGGAAGATGCAAATGGCTTCTGTTTTCAGGTCTTTTTCTTAGTGTTTGTTAATAAGGATAATTTAAGATTGATTTTAAAGTCTGAGGGGGTTAAGGATTTCTTGGAACATTTTCTTATTTATTTTGAGTTTTTAGTTCGGTTTTTTGTAGAACTTTCAGAGATAGTCCTAGGATCTTGTAAAGTTATCAAAATGTATGTTAAAATTTATTTAAATACCTATTTTCCAACCCTAAAATCCTTCAAAAACCTTTAACTTAAACCATCTTTTCCCTCTTAACTTTTAGACCTACAATTTTCCCCCATTTTACCTCCCAATGAACCATTCCCAAAATTGTTTAAACAAATCCTGGGAACAGCTTCCACTTCTTGGGCTCCTAATCACCAGCAAACAAAAGTCAAATCAAAGGCGACTGCAGTGGGGAAAACGAGAAAGAAAAAGAAGAGTGAAACCGCAGGAAAGCATACAGGGGGCATAGGGAAATGGGAAATGGGGGGTGGAGGGGACTGTAGAGGGCTGACAGGAGCGAGAGGGAGACAGGGAGAGAGTGCAGTGCAGCTAACAAGCAAAACGTCAACGGCGAGGCTGACTAGAGCGACAACATCGTTGCAAGCGACTTCCAATTATTTTTTATATTTCTCCGCAGCAACAAAAGGCACACTCCATGGTCGGGGCTTCCCAGGGGAAGGGTAGGGGGTTAAAAGGGGGGCAAAAGTGGATTATGTGGCTGCCTCAACAATCTTTTTTTTTTTTTTTTTGCTCCTCTTTCTTTTTTTTTCACCCCACATTTTCGCTCGTTTTCGCTTTCCTTGCACTTCTCGGCCCAGTGGCAGGGAGGCGGCGACGTGCGTGAAAGGGGGGCAGGCGGCGCGCCACTCAATAGAATGGCACAGTTTGCCAAGGGGGGGAAAAGTCAAGAGGGGGGAGAAGGAGGCTTGGGTACACCCCTAGGAACAAACCACTAGCATTGATAGGGGACCCAAACGGAGGCCTCCTTAGGCTGCATTCACAAAAAGCATAAATAAAATCCATTCAAAATTCTTCCATTTTAATGAGAAAATTTAAATGTTTAAGTGGGTTTATTTAAAGTTTATTAAAAAGAAGGCAATAACATATATTGAGGACTAAATTTATAGTTTATTATCAATATCATAGGCCTTTGAAATACGTTTTAAAGAACAGCTGACTAATACGATTGTAAATCATTAAAAAACATCCCTTTATTTGTTTTAAATCACCTAAAGTATTTATGTTTAAGAATTTATTTAAAAACCCTGAGTAATACCAAGTGCAAACTCTGAAAGAAGTTTTTTATCATTTATTTATATTCAGATTAGTTGGACATTTTATGAACAAATTATCTCAGATTACAAAAAATAAATAGTATGAGTAAGTTCTTTAGGGAGATAAGAAAAATCCCATATATAGGGACTTTTCCTGCCTGAATTCTTATTAATTCTTTTAACAACAATTAAGCACTCCCCTTAAATCAATGTATAACCAATTCGCTAATAAGAAAAGCCAGTGTTTTCTGGTTTACATACCATCGGCTGGGAAATCAAGTGGAGAATACAGACTACAAATATTGAAGTCTTTCAT
Source organism: Drosophila truncata (assembly GCA_008042515.1). Classification (NCBI taxonomy): domain Eukaryota; kingdom Metazoa; phylum Arthropoda; class Insecta; order Diptera; family Drosophilidae; genus Drosophila; species Drosophila truncata. Next base: position 40,040 of record VNJQ01007090.1, on the reverse strand, counting down.
GGTGCAAACAAAGCTTTTAAGCTTCGTTGAGTTTAACACAAACACACACTGCCACACACACACACACACACTCACCCAAGCACACCACACACAACATGTATAGGCACCCTAACCTCCTCCCCCTTCAACCAACTACCTCTCTTGGACCGCAGAGGCGCCCCATTACAGGAGCTTCAAAACCAAACCAACAACAACAAGAACAGCGAATCACAGGGGAAGAGAAGGATCCGGTGGAGAAGAGGAGCAAAGAGAGACAGAGAAAGAGCGGCGGCACACGTTGCCTGCCATATGCGACACTTGAGAATGGTGAAGGGAGAGGGTGTTGTGGAGAAAGCCGGGAAAGGGAGCAGGAACAGGAACAGGAGCAGGAGAGAGGGCTGATTGCTGACTGACTGACTGAAAGAGACTGCGTGCCATGGCTTTTCGGTGTCCCATGGACAGACAGTGAGGGATAAAAGTTAATCAATTAAAAATAATAAATTAATTCATTAAAATAATAAATAAATAAAGGAAATATTGATGGGAAAATATATTGTAAAGATAAATCTGCATGCAATATAATGTACTAGTAATAATTATATATTATAATTTATAACACAATATATTAAAACATAAAAATAAACCTCTTTAATCAAAATTTTAACTTTTAAAATCTTAGTTTTTTTGTATTTTTCTAGCCTGTAAACTTTTCTAGCGCACTGCACTCACACCGAGCGTTCCTCGACTTCAGGTTACATTGAGCCCCCCTCTTTCTCTCCATCTCTTTCCCTTTCTCCTGGCCATCTCTCTTTCGTTGGCGCTGCTCTGCTTTTGCTTCTGCCGCTGTCGATGTCGCAGTCAGCGCCGCAGTCAACGTCGACGTTGCCGCTGCGCTTTGCAGACAAATTTCTATAAATTATGCATTGTGTGTGTAAACACGACAAGTTGAATTGAAATTACGGATTTAAATGTGAACCAAAGATATTTTATAGCCACTCGTATATCTGGGCGTGCTTATATGCATTTTCCGTTGGTCGGAAAAACGAAAAACAAATTGAATAAAGCGAAATAAAGTGAAATAAAATTAAATGAAGAGAAAAAACAACAACAGGAAGGGCGCTCTTAACCCTTTGCCTTTTTGTCTCATTCATCGGCTAGCTTTCATCGTCACCGACACAACCCAGAACAGAGTTTGCAAAAGCACAAAATCAACAATCTCATAAATTTAATTGCTTCAAGTGAATTCTGCCGCCAATTGTCCAGTTCTTTCCCGTTTTGCACCCCTTTTGCCCACCCACCCATAGCAACCCTCTCCTGTGCACCCACATGTTGGGGCAATGCCGTCTTCCTCTTTGTCTCATTGTCACCTTTTGAACTTCCGGCAGCGACGGCGGCATCACTTTTTGCAGTGTATATACTATAAGCTTCACCCAGTCCAGAAAACACAGTAAAAACAATTCAAAACAATTTAAATTCGAAGCTTGTATACCCTTTGTGATTATAGATTTTTTTAATGTCAACAGAAAGATTAAATTCCTAAAACGAGTGAACTTCTAATAATTTTGAATTATTTTAAAAATCTTTTACTAAGAAAGCTGATCCAGAAAATATCTATAGACCTTCACTGGTTCTTATTGAACTATAAAACTATAAAACCTTTGAAAAAGGGTATAAGTTACGAATACAAAAAAAAACCCACTCAAACGTAAACGTTTTTTTTTTTGCACATGTCGGATGGACTCATTGTCTCACATCCACGATTCATTTAACATTTCTATTTGTTGGCGAAGGCGAGGTTTTGTTTATTTGCAAACATTTCGTCATCGCCGCTGACATTGATGACGACGACAACGTTGTCTCCTTTTCGCCTATAGCCTTCAGCTGAAAAACTCTCTGGAAATTGTCCGTTTATATTTAACATTTAAAAAATAAAAAACACAGCGTACTCGACGTCGACGACGACAGTGCAAACAAAGGCAGCCTCAATGACGCAACGAGAGCGATAAGTTTTTGTCTCTGATGATGGCAGGGGGAATATTAAATGCGTTTTATTCCGTTTATGTTGAAAGCTATAATTTATCCGACCTTTGAAAATAATAAAGCTTATTTTGTGAGGCATTTAACTAACGACTTTTCACCTTTTTATACCCTTGCAGAGGGTATTATAATTTTGGTCAAAAGTGTGCAACGCAGTGAAGGAGACATCTCCGACCCTATAAAGTATATATATTCTTGGTCAGGATCACCTCCTGAGTTGATATAAGCATGTCCGTCTGTCCGTCTGTCCGTCTGTCCGTCTGTCTGTTTCTACGCAAACTAGTCTCTCAGTTTTAAAGCTATCGACTTGAAACTTTGCACACACCCTTCTTTCCTTTGCACGCAGTATATAAGTCGGAACGGCCGGGATTGGCCGACTATATCCTATAGCTGCCATATAACTGATTGATCGGAAATGGTATAACTTCGGTGTTTTTAGAGTTAGAGAATTCAGATTTTGTACGAATGCTATTGTTGGCAACATACGACATACGACATACCAAATTTCATAAGGATCGGCCGACTATATCCTATAGCTGCCATATAACTGATTGATCGGAAATGCTATAACTTCGGCGATTTTAAAGTTATAGAGTTCAAATTTAGTAAGAATGCTATTTTTGGCAAAATACTACGACAAACCAAATTTTATCAGGATCGGCCGACTATAAGATATAGCTATAGATATAATAATATAACTGAAAAATCGAAAATTGCACATCTTTTGTGTTTTTGAAGATAGAAAAGAAAAACTTCTTACATATTATATATTTGGTCAGTTGATCCGACCAACCAAATTTCATAACGATCGGCCGACTATATCTTATAGCTGCCATATAACTGAACGATCGGAAATTACCCGGCCATTTCAGCCTTCTCGTTAAGTCATTTAATATAGATTGCATATGATTCAATTTGGAAAATATAATTTACAGAATATTTTGCAAGGGTATATAAACTTCGGCTCCGCCCGAAGTTAGCTTTCCTTTCTTGTTTGTTTAATTCTTTTGTATCTTTTTGATTTAAAACTTTGTCTTTAATACTTTGTGCCTTTTTAGATGTATTTTATGTATTTATTTATAAATACAATTAATTTTAAAATTAAACATATGTAAATATTCCATTTAAACTATTTAAATATTTGATATCATCTCTGTTCTAACGTTTTCCTTCCCTGATTAACTTTGTCCCTGCGCCAAAATCAACTTTAAGCATTTTAAGTCAATGAGTTGGTCCCCAAATAGCTGAAAGAGGGGGAAGGGGGGCTGGCTGTAAGGTCGCAGGGGGTTGGATTGGTTGGTTAAGGGGGTGGTGGGTTGGGTGATTGGGTGGCATACGGGGGTCGCATGCATGCAATGTAATGAATAAATGAGCATACAAACACACCGTCAGTGTGTCCGTCAGTGTATTTGTGCAGTTAATTTGCCATTTCCGCTCCAGTAAAGTAATGAAAATGTTTTTTTTTTTCCTCCCTCTCTTCGCTCTCTCTGTCTCTCTATATCTCCCCCTCTCGCTCTCTACGCTCTACAAATCCCGCCAAAGTGCCTCCCCAAACCGCTGCGGAATCCTTCGTAAATCCCATCAAGCTCTCTCCCTCTGTTGGCATTGGTCAAGGATTCCATTGTTCCAGGATTCCGAAAGCGCTAATCACTTCGAGAGGCATTTGTCCATATGCCTCACACACACATACACATCATCAGCATTAAGTATACGCCGCGTGGGCCAAACAGAAGAATGGAGTTTTCAGTGGAAAGCTCATTAGAGCATCCACCCCTCCTCTTTCGTATGCAAATTGGAAGGAAAAACTGCAGGTGGGAAAACGGGAAAACTGTATCCTACTTCAGAGGAGAAGCTCCAACTCAAACTCAAAGGAAAGACGGACGAAGGCCGCCTCGTTTATGATGTTGTTGATGTCACATGTTGCACGGACATAATCGTTATGGTTATGGGGCAGGACTGTATAGCCAGTGAGCCAGTCAGTCAGTCAGCGGGTGGCGGGGGTTGGTTATTCACCCAAAGGGATGATGGTTCGCAAAACATGATGAAAGTTTGCGAATCAGTGATGAAAAAAAAAGAAAATCAAACCCAGAGTAATATACAGATTTCTGGGGATGAACAGGACTTTATTAGGGCGATAAGATTCCAGGCGATAAGTGTTTCAGGATTTTTAGGGGAAGAAATATATACCAACGAGTGTATATGAAGAGTATTATTACAAGTATCAATAGCAAGACGAGTTTATACCATTTATCATTTATGATGGTTTGATGGAAATCCATTTTACAAATTCTACAGAAAATAATCAATCAATTGTTAGTGATAATCAGTGTGGGATTTTAAAATTATAGAGGGTGTGCTTTAGTTTATTAAAAACCCTTAATAAGCTGTTAAAAATTAGTTTATATTATTGGATTTTTGAAAGGTAAAAGCTACCCCAATTAAATCCAAAAACAAGTATTATTTTTCTCAAAAAGATTGTCATTAACTTAGCTCTATTTTCATTTCCCTTGACTCCTTTTTTTATTCCCTGCCAAATCAATGGCATATTTGCCTTTGACACACGAGCCGTGTTTGGTTTAATTTTGCATATAAAACCCGCTCTTCATCAGCTTTTTCCATTTCCCCGGCCAAGCGGCCAGCCGAGAGCTCATTTCATGTAATCGACACACAAATTGAATGCATGCCCGGGGACCATCGGACATCCTTTGGGATGTGGATGGACGTCGATGTTTGGAGTGCATAAAGGAAGCCGAAGCCCGAATGGCGCCTGGCTGGCGTCATTCAAGGGTTAACTATTCCCATCAACACGAGCCAGCCAGTGTGGTAGTTAAGTGAAAATAGTTCGAGTTGTGCAGATTTCATAAATGCTGGCCAAAACCATGCATCCATCCATCTCTCTTTGTCCCAGCAATCCTTGCTTAATCCAATTAATTAGTGAGGGATTCGAGCGAATGCGAATAGTATTTATGGAAGAGTAAAGTAAGGACTTTAAAGGTCTTGAGAGATTTACAAATATTTATGATTGCAAATGTTGATTGGAAAATGTGCAGCAATTAAAATTTCAAGTTGTGAATTTCACATTACTTGTAAAAGTAGAGAGGTGATTTAGGTGACGAAATTTATGGAATTTATAGTATATTTTAAGTCTTTCTTAAATAAAATACTTTGTATTTGCTTCAAAATGTTACTAAATAATTTTTAAAGTAATATTTTAATTGATTTGAAGGCTCCCTTCAAAGAAAATACTCTCCATTTCCCTAACTAAAAATTACTAAATAGTTTTTAGAGCTCTTGCTTTCCAATAAATTAAATTAGCTAAACTTCAAACCACATATATCTCCTGATAAGTATACATCCTTCGGGACATCCTTTGATTCCAAACACTCGAAATATCGTTATTCGGCTTATAGAAAATAAAAGTAAGCAAAGTGTAGTGGCCAAGGGAAGCATGTGTATCTGTGTTTGCACAACTTCAAAATGAGTTTATCGATTTTAAAAGGCAAAGCGAAAGAGCAACAGCAAAGGGAGGTCCTGCGCCTCACACAGGATGTGTGCGATGTGGTGATGGCTTGAAAAATGCCACTTCTCCTTGGCAAAATAAAATGAATGAAAATCCCTAAATAAAAGAACACAACGAAAAAAAAAAAACAAAAAATGCGATTACCAAACGATTATTATTTAAGGGTTAAAATCTACGGCTGCCAGCCACTCGACAAAACCGCACCCACACAAACATACAGGATACACAGGACACACCACGGATCCTTACAGGATTTTGTGTGTGTTACGCCTTTCTCTTGTTTATTATTTTTGCCCTGACAACAAACGTAAAGCAATTAAAATGTTTAAGACAATTGACAAAAGCCAGCCGGAGGAGAACCTAAAAACTTAAAGCTTGCGGTGCGGGGCAGAAAGGAGCTTTGGACAGGATGGCAAAAGGATAAATGGCCGGATGGCAGGAAGGCGATGCTGCCAAAGCTCTCTTCTTCTTCTGGAAAATTGCATTTTTAATATGCAATGAAATTTGCCAAACATAATAAATAAAAGATGCAAAACTCTGTCCGGGTGAGTGTGTGTGTGTGTGGGTGTGTGTGCTTGCTTTTTACCCGCTTTATTTTGTCCAGGTACCAGCAGCAGCAGCAGGAGTACCTTTTGCGTCTTACCTCCAACGGTCCGTGCAAGGCACAAGGATATCACGCACAAAAAAGAAGCCTTTGAAGTGTAAAGAGTGTGGGCTAGCATGGGAAAAAAGTATCCCACTTCAACTCTTTAATTTACCCCCGAAATGAGCAATGCGTGACGAACAGGCTATCAGGCCCACTGTGCAGGGAGAAACAGTGGAAAAAAGAGTGGATCTAGCATAGTAAATTATATAATAAATATTGAAATATTTTATAAATTGTGAAAGAAAAATATTAAAATACTTTTAGAATGTCCTTAAGACATAAGAAATAAATTACTAAAAGACAAAATAATAAAGACATTTGTATAAACATTGGAAAAGAAATAAATAATAAATATTTAAAAGGAGATCATTTTATGTTTTCATATTAAAATAATAAGAAAACCCATTAAACATAAATAGATAAAAGACTATCTGCATAGGTTTTTAAGTTATTATATTTAAGAAGATATTAAAAAGATTTAAGACAAAATTCCTTTATAATCATTAAAATATTTCTCAAAATTACAGATATTCCCCTCTGAATATATCTTATTTTTTCAGTAAAAACCCAGCTTTATGTTAACAAAAATAAAGTAAGGAAATCCCATGCAATGCAATTCGTTTGCCACAATATTATTGAAGAAATCCGGGGCAATAATTTATTCCATCCGCTATATAGCTATATAGCCCCGCAGCACATCATTTGCTATATATATTTACTGCATATATCAATCCACTGATATATAGTACATATCTTCCCGCTCATCTGTAGTCAAGTGCAGGCCGTCTGCAGTTCGCTTTTCTTTGCTTTTTTTTCGGCTGTTTTTTTGGGCTTCTTCTCTCCCATTTGTCGAAATGGAATCGATTTTGTTGAAGCCAACGACGGCGGCGTTCTCCCTGCTTTTTTGCAGGCCCACTCAAACCCCTTTGCCGCCATCCTTCGTTAGGCCAAAAGACAGAGAGAGAGCTCGCAAAGGGTGCAGCAGCGGCAGGCGCGGTTAAGGTGAATCCCCCTTTTTTTCCCGGGGAGGTTACAATTTTCAGTCTTTTCCGTAGCTTCTCGCTCTGGCAAACTCGGAAGATAAATGATGCATTTAACAAAAATGTGTAAAATGTTTAAAATACATAAATTGTCGACAAGTTCGAAGAGGAGAAAGAAGCAAGGAGGCTGAGGATAAGGAGGTCTTGGAAATAATGCGCGGTAAATTAAACATTGAGCCGCCAAGTCAAGGCAATAAATATATTTTTAGGATGGTATTTTATGGAATTTATTTTATTTTATATAAAGTTTTTTAACTGAAAGTTTTTGTAGAAATATTTCTTATAAGAGGAGATGAAAATTAGGTAAAATTAGATGTTCATTTGAAAGATTCATAAATATTTAAGAAGACTTTAGGAAAAGTATAAAAAATATATAAAATTAAATAAAAAATAGCTTTAAATAAGGCAGAGAGTAATTAAACTAATACTTAGCGTATCAAAATACATTTTTATAATAAAAAAAACAGCAATCTTATCATCTCCTCTTCAATATTTTAATTTTTTCACAAGTTTGTTGAACCAATTTCACCTTAACTATTTCAATATTAATAATAAATTACCCCGCTCCATGTGTAATTTAGTCAACTTTTCGGAACACGCCCACACGGTAGGAGGCGACTTCTGCAGGAGCAATAAACAATAAACAATGGCAGTGCAACCACAACAACCGAACAACAGCGAAAACGAAAACAACAACCAATCTCTAAGCCTGCAACGATACGCCAATAATATGTTGTCACTTGTCAATCAAGATGCAATAGCAACGAAAACATCAACAAGGAGAAAATACGGTGGCACTGAATAGCCGATAGTTCTATACTCTTGCAGGATATTATTCAAGGCTTAGGGAATTTATGAAGTTAAAAAATATAATTAATATACTTTTTAAAAGCATAAAAGCACTTTTAAAATTGAATCTTTAATATGCTAGGTTATGTATCTTTCAGGATTTATTTAATTTCTGGATAACATTGAACTTAGTGCGCATAACAGCACTTTTAGGTGCGTATAAAAGCTAAGTAAATAAACATAACAGCCTTTTTATGGCAAATAACAGATTTTATAAGGTTCCCATCAGCCAGATTTATTATATTTACTTTAAATTAAATTAGAATTTATTTTGAGCAGGAAAACCGATATAAAATATCCATATAAAAATATACATATATACAAAAATAATGTTGTTTACTTACAGAATTCCTTACTTAATCTCAGATACCAAAAATGATAATACTCTTCCGTCAGAGTATAGCAACAGGAGCACTTGAAACAAACAACCATTTACTGGGAGAGTTGGTGGTGTGGTGGGGGCTGGGAAAGCGAGGAAAACCATTGGGCAGGCGGTGGGTCCTCAGACGGAGGAGGGAGGGAGGGCGGAGTAGATCGCTCATGCAACTTTTTTTTTGTTTTTTGTTTTGTTGACTGCGCTTCGAGACTTTGACTGACTGACTGACGGCTGTCAGAAAATGCCACACGACCCAAAGTGAAGTGAAAATTGGCAACAATGAATGAAATACAACAACAACCACAACAACAATAAAAAAACCAAGAGACGAAGCCAATAAAACTGGGGGAAAAAGTGCAGCCAGAAGAAGAAATTGCAACACGCGACTTTCCCAAATAAACTAAAAAAAAACAAAAAAAAAAAGAAACAACGCATTATAAACAATATGTTTGTTGCCGGCAATGCTGCTTTCTTGTTTTGCATGTTGCACCGGCTACGAGGACGGTTGCCGCTGCTGCTGGCCGCAATTTCCAGCGAAATTTCACCGCACACCACACACAACAATCAGTAAAAGTTTTCCAAAACAGTAAAAGCAGCAAAATAAAAGAAATGAAAAGTGAAAAGCGAACTTAGATTAACCGCTGCCTCTCCCCAATGCAATGCATTGATTATTAAATACGTTCGAGAGATGCCACAAGTCGAATGCTGGAGTAGCAGCGAAATCAGAAAGTATTTTCGAGAGAGTTTCAATATAAATTATTCGCAGATTTACAAAGCAGTTAAATGGGAAGTCGATTTGGCTTTAATTTAAGCTAAACATAGAGATAAGATAGAAGTAAACCAAGCTTAAGGTGAAGGGATACTATTGAAAAGAAAAATATGTTTATAAAATTACACTTTTCAGTTGTTTGAAGCAATTCTTTGCTTTGCTTCAAGCATTTTTGCTGGAGATTTCAAATAATTATAGATTTTTAAAGAATTTTAAAGTTTAGATATGAAATTCTTGAAAAAAATTAGCCTAAGGTTGGTAAATAATATTATAAGAATATTTAAACATTATTTTAGCCAAATTTTTATAATGGAAATATAAAACTTCAAATCATTTTCTATTTATCTTAAGATTTATTATCTTTTCAAAGATAAATTATGAGATTCTTTAGTAAAAATATTAAAGAAAACAAATGCTAATTTGAATTTGAATATAATCTAAGTGAACAAACCCCTTTAAAGCTTAAAACGTTCAATTTAAAATTAAAATTAATTAAAACCTTTTTATAAATTTGATACTTCCAATTTAAAATTATATTTCCAATAGAAATCATCCTCTCTACTTAAAAACAGCTACAATTCTGATAAAATACTTCCTTAAAACGTAATTTCTACCCTCCCAATAGACCTATGACAACAACATCCTCATCCTTAGCTGCAGGCCGGGGATTGAAACAACTTTTTGCATACAAAAAGAATTCAAATGAAGGGGACAAATAATCGGCAAACTACGGCGGCAGTGCCAGTGCCAGTCAGTGGGCAATGAATAATTACGTGCTGATGGGTAAGGAGGGGCGACAAATGGCTTTGCCAGGCGGATGCGGAAAAACTTTTCCACTCAAAACCGATCTCGGAATAACTCACGTTCTAAGAGAGCTGTATGAGAGCTATATGTTCCCCCAGATAAAAGAAATAGAAAATAGAGTCAGATTCAAGCTGCAGCAGCTTCAGAATCCAAGTTTCGAGTTTGAGCTGCTGCGTCTGGTAATTACAAGTCGCTTGACATAGCCAACAATTATATAAGCTAGAGGAGAACGGAGGCCGGCTTGCATCACTCAGAAAAAAAACAAAAAAAATCTTTTGATTTGCGCAAAAAAAAATACACAGCTTTATATATTTTTCTTCTTTTATTTTTTGTTTGCGGTTGCCTTTTGTTCAAGGTGGGTATTTAGGTATTTTTCAAATGCAGCCAGAGGAACGTCAAAAAAGTCAGCTAAGTAGTACCTACACAGGCAACAGCAACAGCAATTGCTTGTATTTACAGCGAATGTATCTTGTATCTTGTAGCTACAAGTCGGCGGCGCAGTTCGTGAAACTGAACTGAAAACCGAAAGAGTACAAATACACACAGCACACAGCACAGCGCAGAGCACACGGAAAAAAATCGCTGACCTCATTATTATTTTGTGTATATATATTTCTGTATAGTTTGTACACATGTTTGTATGTACGTTCATTCTCCGCTTGGATTGCTGGCTTTGTATTTATTTCTCTGCTCTTTTGAGGCCCACAAAAAACACTGCACCAGCTCTAATGTGAGGCAACTGCGCATTGATGAGATATAACCGTATCTGCTGGATGCGATTTGCATTCGACAAGATAATTCCCAAACTCTTACTCAATTTCTGAGACTTTGAATTGATTTCACAAACCCAAAAAGCGGGAGAATCTATCTTTTGGAAGATGACACAAGCAAGAAGATGGGTTTTAGACCGCGAAGTCGTATCTTTTGCCGTGTTCCTAATTCTTCCCTTTAATTCCTGTTAAAACTTATAACTTAAATCATATTTTTGTATAAAATATATAAATAAATCTCTCTTGAGGCCACTCACCACATGAACACTGCTCTGCAGCTGTCCGGCTAACATGGTCTGGTGCTGCTGAAGATGCTGTTGGTGCTGCTGATGTTGCTGTTGCTGCTGCTGCTGGTGTTGATGCTGCTGCTGCTGGTTGGGATCCGGCAGCTTCTTGTCTGTCTTCTTGGCCGCCCGCTTGTTTTTACTCTCAAGGAATCGCTTCTGCAGGGCGGTTGTCTCCTGATTCTGCTGCTCGCAAACGGTGTTAAATGCCTGCTCATAACGCGGCACACAGTCCGTCTGACGCCGCCGGTAGTTTTCCATGCGGCGTCGCAGCCTGTCAACGATGGGTTGCCTCTTGGCTGGCATTCCTCCGGACTCGCCGGGAGCCGAGGGTAACGCTCCAGGATTTGTAGGGCCGCCAGCTCCGTTGCCGCCAGGGATTCCAGCAATGCCGCCTCCTCCTCCCAGATTGGCATTGTAGGGGGAGTGTTGCTGCTGCTGTTGCTGCTGCTGCTGCTGCTGCTGCACTTGGATCTGCTGCTGCTGCTGAGCCTGGACATTGTGTTGCTGCTGCTGTTGTTGTTGCAATTGCAGCTGCTGTTGCTGCTGCAGGTGTAGGCCCAGGTGCTGCTGGTGCAACTGGAGATTCAGGTGTTGTTGCTGCTGTTGTTGCTGCTGCTGCTGCTGCTGCTGGGCGACGGCTGCTTGGCTGGCGCTCTGGAAGACTGGCAGGCCGCCCGCATCCATAAATGCGTCCGTGGTGAGGCTTTCGCTGGCGCTCGTTGCTTCGCAGCTTTCGTCTCAGTCGGCGGCGAACGCTGACGGCGACGAAATCGCGAAGAACAAGGCGTCGACGTCGGCGGCGAATATATATCTTTATATATATATTGGTGTGTGTATATATATCGATCTCTTGTCTTTAACTGATATCTGACAGTGCGACTGGTGCTTTTTGGAAGTATCCGGAAGTGCCTGCGTTTACGTGAAGAAATATCGCTGCTGCTCAGGCAGGTGGAAGTAGCCACAAAAAGGCCAAGTCAACATCTTGTGGCAAGTCCTGGAAATTAAGAGAGTTTGGAAACTATATTAGTTATATTTTGATGATAAAAAGAAAATAATTAAAGACTTAAGACTAACTTATAGGAGGTAATTTTGAAACATTAGAAAACTCTCGAAAAATCACTTTCCTATCTGTATCAAGGTCATTTTAGGAGCTCTATTTCTACGCTTTTATTCTGATTCGAAATTCGGCGATTTATGGATTTTGTGCTTGAAGCAAAACTAAATACGAAACAACTGATAAGAGCACACTGAAAAAGAGAGCGTATGAGTAATGTCAATACAAATACAAACAGATTTAACTACGTTGTTAAGTGTAAAAGAAACCACAACAAATTATAAACAAAATATGTCGACGAATAATACTTCGAAGAACTGATAAAAACAATGCAACCGGAAGGTAGACAAAAATCCCCAAGAAAGACTTTTTTAGACTGTATTAACACAGAGAAAAATAAACTAAATAATTAGAAAATATAATTAGGAATTTTATAGTTCAAAATTTAAATATTGTTTAAATTCAGATGAAAAAAAAACCATTTCCTATGATAAATTTAATTTTAAAGATCAGCACTCTATATATTTAGGGTTTTTAATGAATAATACTAAAATATTGAAATTTTTATAACGCAAAAAAACTAACTTAGTGATAACAAACTTAGAAACGTACACTTAAAGAAAGGAAACAACATTAAAACATTATTAAATTTATTATTTCTAAAAGTTTATAAGATCAACACTTGAATAAATAAAACTGGAAAAATGTATAAAACTCAATAAATATTTTATTCCAAGTATGAAATTTTGGATCTGTGAGTATGCACCGTTTGCCCAACATTCTGAGCTTGAATTTAAATAAAATTAGCAAAAATGTATCAATATATTCAAAATGAAATCCTTAAAAAATTAATCTCAGTCAACAATCAATCTCTTGCAAATCCTGTTTGCTCTTTTTCGCTCAGTGTGTGGCAGCGAAGCTGATTAAAACCATTAATCGCTGGCAAAACGCGAGCGGCCGTTGCGCGTTTTCTTATACACATATTCGCATTCGCGTGCCTTTGAAAGGCGAGAAACGGAGAACAAAACAAAGGCAGTGAAGATACGAAAGAGGCGGCAGGAAAAGGGGGTGTAAGAAGAAAGAGAGAGAGACTGACAAAACTCAACTGGCCTGCGCCGCGTCTGGCGGTTGAATGAATGACTGATGGATGGACGGAGCCCGTTCGCACCGGAGTTTGAGTATCGCTCTGGGGGGGGGGGTTGAGTTTGAGTACGGAATGCTCAATACTCATACTCACTGTTCAGTGGGAAAGAGTCAACGGTCGTTGGGTCGAGCGAAAATCCAAATAACGAATGACGACAACCAACGACGACGAACTATAGATGTTGCAGAGGCGAAAATTAGCAGGGAAAATGTTTGGTAATCTATAGATCGGAATTATATGCTCATAAATTAATTAATTCCTTAAATCTGGCATATGAATAACCACATATTTTTAATCAAATAATCATACTTTTTCTGTATTTTTATATCTCAGAAAGTTGTACTTTCTTTATCTGAAATTTTAAATTTCAATTAAAATGTATTCTTAATAAATATTATATGATTTTCCCCAGGGATATCCTATCCCACTGTACATGGCACGTGGACTCTCGGGGAAGGCGGAACGCTTCGGGAGGTTCCACGCAAATTAAGCTGTAAACAACGGGCGAGATGAGATGGCTTAGCCAAGACTTTAACACAAACTCGTACTCGAACTCGAGCTCAGACTCAAACTTAAACTCAAACTGTGAAACTCCTCCTCATCGGCTGCAGTGGAAACTGAAAACAGGTTTGCTGCTGCCATTTCCTCGCTGGCCAAAGTCGAAAATCGAGCAATTCGGATACGAAACGCCAGTGCGACTTTACTCGCGTCGTTCGAGTGAAAAGGAAGCATAGCTCGCATACAAACGAACGGCGGTTTGGCCGAACCAAGTAACAGGCGCCCAGCAATGGCAGCAAGTGGGAGAGGGAGCAACAGTGGGTGGGAGCGCTGGGCGAGCGAGTGAGTGAGCGGCGAGTGCGAATGAGCGAGACAGCGGCGGGCGCAACACCACCACCACCACAGGTGGGAGGCGGGTGATGGTGAGAGAGAGAGAGTGAGTTCGTTCTGACTGAAACTGTGAGTGACTGAGCGAGAGAGCGCAACCGTAAAAAAGGTCAAATTAGAGGCAAGAGATTTGTTTGCTGTTCTTTGCTAATATTGTTATTGTTATCGCCGCATTTAATTAGAAAACAGAACTTAGTTAACCCATTGAGGTAGGCGGTGTCAAATGGAACGGAAATACAGCTCTGCAAACGTTGAAAACCCACGTAATCACGAACTGGGATTTTAGCGGAAATGGAAAATGACTGATTTTTCACGGGAGTTAGATAGAAATAATAATGTGACAATTTATATTCTTCTGGGACTTAAAGTACATATTTAATTTTTGCTTTAAGTTGGTATATCTTATTCTAATTTCAAGATTTTTAAAAATATTTTCCATATTTTTGTATTTATATTTATATTATTTCATTTACTGTCTTTTATAATTAGAAATCGTAATCAGAAACGTATTTATTGATTTATTTTATCGTTAAAACAAATAAGCAAATCGAAAAATATGTCTTTTCATATCAGTACTTCAATAATTTCTCCAAAAATAAACCCTGAGCAGTATTTAAAACCACAAATCTGTAAATTATCATATTTCGAGTCCTTTAAACCACGTTATCTTTTTTTTTTTTTTAATAATTAACCGCATAGATAATAATGATTTATTAATAAACCCACCGCAATCTTAATCCTGACGTCAAGTGGCAAGCATAACAGAGGAAACCATCGATAAGAAAGGTTCTGCTGGCAAAAGAATCACAACTTTGCCCTAACATCATTTCGAAGGGACTTGGCATTTTTTAATTAAATTGCTCACTCAGGGGGCATCATTAATTTTGGGGCATAGCTCTCGAGAGAGAATCGCGCCGAAAGGAGGGAGCAAATCGATAAGAGCCATAAAAGTTCTGGCAATATAAATCCTTCAGCGAAAAAAAAAATAAAATAAAAATAAAAAAGATTTTTACTTTAACAGTAACTGTAAAAACGAGCATAAGAAGTTACTTCATGACAGCAGCAGAGCAGCGACGCTGGCAGCAACGTCGAATGGGGCAGAGGCAGCGAATTTGCAACAATCTCATGATTAGCAAACTGTCTCCTTTTGCATCTTCATTGTGCTTTTTCACTCCGATTTTTGAGTGAGGAAATAGAAGACAGCTCAAAGAGTGAGATTAGGAGACAAAAACTAATGAGTGTTTTACAAGCACTTCAAGATACAGTGGAACATCATAGAACGATGTAGAAGGGGTACTATAGTACCCATGAAAAATGTATAAAAAACTATATTAAGCTGAAAATTAATTAAACAAAATAAAACATACTTTTTAAAAGATATTTTCCCTTTATTTTTGAGAAAATCTAATAAATTTGAAATTGTATCTTTGAGATACTTTTCCGCACATTGATCTCAAAGTTCGTCCAAAGTCAGACAGAGAGCACATTTCATCCACGCAATCGCACAGAGAGCCAAAAACCAGAGAGAAGTTAACAGACACGAAAAACATTGCAAAATCGGCGGGAATTGAAAAATCGCCGGCGACGACAGAAACGCGCCATACCGCGTCCAACGCGTCGGAGCGATTCCGGCGATTGTGGATTGCGGCGTTTCTGGCAGCAAGCAGCCCCCAAAGAAAACAAAGAAAACAGCCCACGGCGCTCCAATTGGGGAATCGCATCCAATCAGAAGCGAACGAAACGAAACGGCGGCGACTTACGTCGCGCGTCTATCGCAAAAACGAACAGGCGCCCAGCAAAAGTAGCAGCGCGATTCACGAGCGTTTTCAGATGTTGCTGTTAAAGCGGAAAACGGTACTGCCGCCTGCAGAGACAGCGAGAATGAGCGAGAGAAAGAGAGACAGCAAGAGAGTATTTGTAAGATACTCAGAGAGCGAACAATTGTGTTGTATTCCGTGTTAGTGTATGTGTGTATCTGAGTTTGTTTATGGTGAGAGAAGACACTGAAGAAAATGTAATATTGTTTGTTTATGAGATATTTTTTTACAAAAAGGGAATTTAAATGATTAAAAAATGTATTATTATTAAGAAAATGTTCTAACCTTTTTTTTACAGAGTTAAAAATATTTAATTAAGTTGTTAATATATTTCTTTAAGCCACTTAGAAGTGAAATATCATCAAAATGTAATTTTATATTTTGTTTTTATAAAGTTAAAATCATACAGAAAGGTAAATTAAATTATTAAAATAGGTATTAAAATAATGCACATTTTTGTACCTTTTTTAAAAGATTAGAAAAATGTCATTAAATTGTTTACATCTTTTTTTAAGGCACTAAAAACTTAAAAATCATTTTAAAGAATCCTATTTTACAAATATAAAAATATATGATATTTTATTTTATCAAAAGGAAATATAATATCAAATAAGAATAGGATTTTCCATTTCTCCAATTTCTCTGTGTAGCTAAAAAAGTGGAAATCGCTTTTGGGTTTTATGGCATTTGCATCTTATTATTAAATTGGCTTGAGCGCACCTCAAAAGCAGCTTATATAAGGTTAAAGCCAAAAGGCAGAACTATATCTACTATGTTTAAACCCATATAAATCGGTCATAAAAGCTATAGCCAGAGAGTTTGAATTAATTTTCGCAGCACTTCAAAAACGAGATACTCGTACTCTCTTTTTTATTTCTCTTACTTTTGTGGCAAGAGGAAAAGCGTGCAGAAGGCCGGGAAAAATGAAAAATCGGCTGGCTAAAACGTCTGTTGGCCCAGGAGAAGACGACGCCAAACAAAATGGTGCCGCCGTCGAGTGACGAAGGCGACAAACTAACTAACTAAACAAGGAAAGCCGCCAGACGACAGACGACGGACGACGGACGGCAAACGACAAACAACAAACGACGACGACGACGACGAGGCGACAAAAAGTCAATTTTATCGGAAACTAACAGGCAGCAAGAAAGCCAAACAAAAGCTAACTTTCCACTCTTTTCCCTCTCCGAATGAATGTGTGGCCTGGAAAAGCTCGCATTTCCCTGGCTTGCTCAGGCTGGGCGCCTAATCCAAATTGCGAGAAAGATCCGCTTTTCGAGCCAAAAACCATCGAAACGAAAAGCCAAGCAGCTCGCACAAAATCGCCTCGTTATTGGTCTTGATGCCACGCCTCCATTTTCGGCAGGACGCCTCCCTTTCGTTGGTAAAGTCCGCGGCCAAAAGCCAGGCCAACCGGCCGGGCCAAAGGCGAGCGGCAGACTGAAAGAGGACGAGAGAGAGAGAGAGAGCCGAAGAAAAGCCGAGAAAAGCAAGGAAAATTCGAGGCAGAAACCACATAGAATATGCTGGAGATATTAGAAGGAGACGATGGTCAGGAAGAGAAGGAGTGGGAGTAGGAGGTGGCTGCCCTGAGGGTGGTGGTGTTGGCCACCGACATCTCCTGGCAATTAGCTTGATTGTCCCTGCACATGCGCCCTTGGGGAAAACTCCAAGTGAATTGGAATCGTTTCATTGCCTGTTGTTCTCTCTTTGGTAAATTGAGGAATTCCATTAAAATATTCAATTGCATTTAATTATAAGAAGTGGAATAAACTTTAAAACGTAAATATCTGAATAACAAATGGAAGATAAAACAAATGTTTAAAACAAATTTGTGGTAAAGAGATTTATGGTCTCTTAGTTGAGCTTAAATAATAAACTTTTTATATTTTCAGTTGAAAAATTCTTTAAAATTAAATTTAAATATTTGTTTTAATTTTATAAGGATTTTAAATGAAGCTTTTTTGAGTTTTTGTAAGTTTTTAACATTACTAATGGTGTTTGTGTAATTGTTTGTTAAATGAATTCCCAACAAGTCATTTACTTCGATGTTCAAATATTTTAAAAGTATGTTTTAGGCATATTTAAATGAATACTTTTTAATATATATTAATTTTTTATATTTTATTTATTTATAATCATTTTTTTATATAGTATACATTTTTCTAAGTTAAGAGGTAACATTTAAACCCTTTAAAAGAGAAACCTTTTTAGCATTCTTAAGTCCTAAGGCATCTGTAAGCCCAAAAATGTCCTAAATATTTAATAATATTAATTATGAGAATTATTATTGCTTCTTTTAAATTCAACAAACAGAAAATTCAAACATATTCCCAGGACTTTAACTTAACTTAACTTTGCCTAATTTTTGGTTCACACGCAGAGCTAAAAACCGCAACAGGAATGAGTTATAAATAAAAATCCAAGGAAAGCCCACAAGTAGATGCAAATTGTTGGCCAGCTGCAGCAACGCAGCAACATCAAGCATCATCAGCAGCAGCAGCAGCAACAACAGGTCTGCCAACAGATGTTGAGCGATTTTTGTTTCATTTTTAGTATCTTTTAAGGGGGAAATCGCTACTCCGGGGGGCTTGGGGGCCTTGCAACTCGGATCTTGCAACAGCTGCAACATGCAACATTGGCGACAACGATGCTGCTGCAACATGGGCGAGTTGCAGAGGGCGCCACTGTTGTTGTTTCATGCCACCAGCAATGCGGCGCTCAGCAAACTCCAGCTCGCCGGTACAGTGGTAAAATGTTAAGGTGGCAAGTGCCCCGCCAGCGGGATAAAACACACACACTCACACACACACACACACACACATACACACCACCTCTTGGTGAACAAGGAAAATTCGCAATAAGGCAACCACAACAACAACAACAGCAACACCAATACAAAACACAAGCAATACACCAGGCAACGGAACCGGTTGTTCGCCGACCAACATCGAAAACTAGCACAGAAAGTAGGAGAGGAAAAAAAAAAGAGGAGACGAAGGCCCACGGGATGGCCAACTGGATAAATGGATGGCTTCTCCTCCTGAGCTCCCATTGCCCAAGACCACAGCTTTGTTGGATTTCAGTTTATTTTGTTGAAATGTTTGGGATTTAATAAAGATATTAAACAGGTATAAAGCCAGCAAAACACCTCGGAATTAGAAGAATTTTTAATTAAAAATCTGCAGAACTTAAATATATTTTATACATCACAAAAGACTTGTTGGAATTTTAAAGATTCGCCTCGGTATTATATGTAATTTTCCTTGATGAATTATGCCGCTATAGTTAATCGTTCCCAATGCAAACTCTTTGCCCACAAACCTGCAGAATCCTTAGAAGAAACATCGCTTGTTTCTTCATAAAATGTATAAATCAGTTGAATATAGGATAATATTTAGAAATATTATTTACAAAAGTTTATCTGTTAGCTAGTCACAATGACCTGCAGCTGTCAAGATAACTTATCAGTTATTTTATCGAAATCTGTTATAAAAAAAAAATAAACATTTAAAGCTTTTAAAATTTTTAAAGGAAAATACATTTTCATTTATTCACGATAGCTCTAATGATGACATCTTTGTGTATCTATATATCTACAAAGTCGTCCTTAATAGGTGGCGAAGTTTTACCCTGAAAAAGTGGAACAAAAAACGATTAATTATTACACTAACCTATTGCTCTCTTGATCATTTTTACTCGGTTAGTATTTCCTTAAATTTTTTTCAGTAAGTACATTTCTGTTGCTGATTACCATGGAAAACTAACAGGTTATATGAAAACATGGGGAAAATATGTCAGGATATTTTTTTATGAGCAGTGAACAAGCGAGCAATATGATTAATTTATTGAAGTTTTATTAACCGTTCCTTACATAATAATAATCTAGGTTTTCATACAATTGGCCGTGTTCCTGAGCCTGAGCCAAAGTATACAGAAAGATCGTTAGCCATAACAGCATTAATAATACAAAATTCGAACCGCTAAACATTGTGATTATTTTGACGATTTGTTGAGAACTAATTCACAGCAAGGCTAGCAGGAGTATTTATACCAAAATCTAGAATAAAACCAAGCTTTGGCAGATACGGCAGTCAAGATTATATGCTTCGAGGAATGATTTTGCAAAAACTAATCTAAATTGAAACCAAGCCGTGTCAAAGATTCAAACTTTCGGCTGAATATACACAAACATTAGAATGTTATCAATACCAAACAGCCTCTTAACCTTCCGAATAAAAAGCTTATCAATATACATATATTTGAATTTAATTCCAAAATACATAAGAAATATTATATACAGAGGAACAATTTGCTTAGGAAGGGCAAATAATTCTTCATTTATTAACGGTAGCTCTAATTATGACATCTTTGTGTATCTGTGTATCTTAAGGGTACAGTTCCTTTGATTTTATATCACCCAAGGGAAAAAACTGATCATAAAACATCAGCTGGTTCAGGTGCACCCTGAAAAAGTGGCTAAAAAAGGAAATAATAATAGTTTTAGTCATCTCTGCTCAATTCTTTGCTCATGATTACCATTAAAACCAGAGAGCAATATAAGTAATATACCGGAATAGAATTTAACGTACCTGAAATTCGCTAGAGTCTCCATTATCCTGCAGGAGCCTCCTTTTTACATTGTATCCACTAATTCAAATTAGGAAGATCGTTAGCCATAACAGCATTAAACAAACGAAATTCAGCCCACGAAACATTGTGATTATTTTGTTAATGTGTCAAAAACTGATCCAAAGCAAAGCTACCAGGAGTATTTATACAAAAATCTAAAATGCATCCAAGCTTTGGCATATAATTGCAGTCAAGATTAAAAATATATATTCTTGGATGCTTCCAGGGACAATTTTGCAAGAGCTTATCTAAATTGAAACAAAGACGTGCAAACGAAAATTGTATATACAAGCATCACAATGTTATCAACAACGAACTGTTGTATTCCGAATAAAAAGGTTATCAATATATAAGGACTATGAATTTAATTCACAAATAAATTCCACAAATATATTTTATTTAAAATATACACATATCATTGGGAATATGTATGAATTTATGTGGAATTAAAATTAAATTCTATTGGTCGTAACTGTACTGTACGCATTATCTCTCAACTCTCACCCATTAGAGAGAGGTTATCAAACGTTAAAGTTGATAGTATTTTTGACTATGCCAATTTCTATAGTCACTTATCCGAGGCCTCACTGTCCGCCCGTGTTCGCACAGCTGCGCCCATATTTAACCCATGTTGTACAACATTTTAACGGGCCAACCACTTCGGCAAGAGTCTTCTGCCCTCCGCTCATCCACTCTCCACTCTTCTGCAGCTATCGCAGGGGTGACTTTTCATGGGCGCAAAGGAAGGAAAACCCATAAAAGGGATAGGACAATGAATAAATGGTCGACTGCCTGCCAACTTTAATTAATTTTCTATTTCTGTTTTCATGCCTGCCGATTGCCAATTGACGAGGACCAGCGCCGCTGCCTCGGTGGTATCACTTCTTTTTTCAAGTCATTCAAAAATTATTCAAAGCGTTTTTAGGGGTTAGCGACTGTGAATACCCATATTCATAGTTTGAAATGAAGTGTTTTGTGGAAGTGGTTACGAGAGGTATTTATAGATTTTACAATCTTACATTTGTAGTGAAAATTGTATAGATTTTGCCCACTGTTTCGTTTGGGGTTCCGGTTCAAGGTTCCGCAGCAAGGATATGCTATATTTTAAGGCCAACTTCAGGACTTTTTGGTTAAACACACACTTTTATCTGTATGTACTTAAATGTACATAAATGTACCTGAGGCAGGTGCTAGTAATCCTTAAGAACGCCGAGCGTGCGGAACGATAAAGAGAGAGAAGGGGACTTGAGAGAGCCTACCTTTCGTATCCTTCAAAAGCAAAAAAAAAAAGAGGGGGCTCTATTTCCGGTTACCAGTTCTGGTTTCCCCCCCACCAACATCATTGACCCCTCCGCTAATGAAGTCTTAAATTGTCTGCCATTTCGCAATGCTTTTTGCTAAATTAACAAACAGCGCGCAGAAAACTATAAAAAAGTAAAACGGGGTCCGGTCTACGGTTTAACAGAAAACCCCTCCACCACACCCTTTATACTATATGTATTTATATATCCCCTCATATAACGCTTAAATATTTATGAGCTACACGTGACGAGCACTGAAAGCCATGAAATTGTGTCGCTCGACTTAAAGCTCAAAAGCAACCAAAAGATTTTAGAGAATAACAACAGAATAAATGAGACAAAAAAGGGAAATTGTTGCCAAAAAATATATTAAACTTAAATAAATATATAAAAAAAATATATAATATATCTAAAAATTCTTTACAAAATTATATCAAATTTCAGTTGAATGGTTTTTATTATATTTATGTATTTTTTATGGCTAGAACACTATACACATAATTCAAATAAGTAAATATAATCAATAAAAAATAAACCCTTAGCTTTTTATATTTTATTTTACAAATTATTCATTAAATTTACAGAAGGAACTCGAAATATTAAAGAATTTTTTTCTTAACTATGATTTATATTTTCTTGGTACAATTTCAAGGGTATAGAATTTTCTATTTCCCGAAGCTGGTATTTTTTGTTAATAACTAAAATGCCTAATTATAGCAAACAGAAATTCTAATCAAGTTTTTATTTAATATAATAAAATAACTTCCTATAACTATAACTCTAACTTGGCAAGTGCTAAATACCATCGACAGAGACTCGTGCCCATAGAAACACATTCACAATTCTAATTCTCTATTTAGATTGTTTTTATGGGCGCGAAAGTTGATTAACGTTAATTAATTCATGCTGTGAGTGGCGTTTATATTTGAACAAATTGGAACTAAACGAGATGTTCGACTGCCCGGAAATGCACACACACACTGAGATACAAGATGCACACAAACACAGATACAGATACTACCCACAGATACAATGTTTGACCCACTAATTAAGGCGTGTTTAGCAGGCGCATTTCATGAGGCTAATTAATGAAGTTGAGTCCATCAGGCAAGCTATATAACCCTATCTCCTTCTAGTTGCATCCTCCTTCCCTTGTATTTTTTTTTTTTTTTTTGCCCTCCCAGCAACCTGTTTTCTCTTTGGTTTTGTGTACACACAACAAAAGCAATTTCAGGGAAAACATTTTTCTACCATTTTCCTTCATTTTCTGTACTTTTTTTCTGTGTTATTTAGTAGTAGATGCAACCAAAAACGCTTAAGGCTTGTGAGCAGCAAAAAATAAAAAATAAAAGAATTAAACGCAACGCCAGAAGATGAAGCAGCACAGTAGAGCTTCTGCAAGATGAACTTTTGTGACTGTAAAAGCTAATTAAGTAAAAATAAATAAAGTTGAATTGTGAATTGTGATGATATTTCCATAAAATTTTTTCATAATTATTTATTAATTTATTATTGTTTTATAAAGTTTATTTCACTTATAGAAGCTCCACTGTAACAACAATAACAACCACACATAAAACAAAAGCAACACAAAAATTGAGAAGAAGCCGCATAAAAATTTCCAACTAAACAGCGACGCTGACAGCTCAGTTGCAGCGCTGCAGCAGAGACAGCGGCGTGGGAGTTTCGTTAACAGCTGTACCCCCAAAATATCCGCTCTCTCACTCGCTCTGGCTCCGCCAAAACGTTCTCTCTCTTTGCAGGCGGCCCTCTTTCACTCAGAGTTTTCTCTCTCTCTTTCTCTGCACGTAACAACATCCCTGTTCTCGTCTTGTTTTTGTTGTTCCTGTGCTGCTGTCGCTGTTGTTGTTGTTGTTGCTGCCTTTTTGTCACAGGTCGTTGCACTACACACACACACAGTCATGCATATGTACATACAAATGCAGAGCCGACGAAGAGAGCGATGTACGATGTACAGTGTGACACATGCAGGCCGCTCGGACAACAGCAGAAACAACAACAAGAAGAGCAATAATAGGAACAACAAAAGCAATAACAACAGCATCAAAATCAAACCCCCCACAACCCACTCCACCCAACTTATAGAACCGCCCTTCCAGCCCACTATAGGAAATTTTACCACTTTTGCTGGCCAAAAGTCGTTTTTTGAAAGTTTGCCGATTGAAGTAATTTTAGGTGCAATGTGTTCACAATAGATCATTGATCAATGTTGCATACCAGAATTTTCGATAGATGGCGCCACTTAAAAATATCAGCTGATCAAACACAGCTATCGATAATGCAACAAACGTGCTTTCTCGTATGGCGTTTTTTATGCAATTTTGCAATTGTGATAAGTCAAAAATTAAAGAATATCGTTGGAAATTTTTTAATGTGTTCTATCCAAAGAGGTTTGTATTATATGTTTAGGCTTGAAAAATGTGTAAAAAAATCATTTTGTCCCCTTAATATAGTAAAAGTGTAAGTAACCTAAAAAGTGAATATTTTGTATGAAGTCTCATTTTTCAAAAGCTATATAAAGTGAGTCCAGCAGAGTCCATCGAAGGGATGTATTCTATGTTGTAGAGAATTTAATTCTTGTTCAAATGAGTGTAATTAGAAATGGCACTTTTCACCACTTTCCGTGAAATTTTAATTTTTAGAACGTAACCTCAATATGGCCAAAGTTGCATTTTTCGGAAAAAGTGCAAAAGAGGCTGCAGTTTTGAAATTTATAAAAGCGGCTGTACCAGGAAAGGAGCAGAATGATATTGTTAAGCGTACAAGAAAAAAAGTTTCCTTAAAAATTGTAGTTTATAACAGGACTGCAGAAGGACGAAATCCCATATAATTTTTCGAAAAATAATTATAACTTTGTCAGTTTTTAACATATTTTCATAAAATTTGAGATTTATTCACTTATTATTATTTAAGAATTTCGGTTTTAATTTTATGAAAATCGGACGACTATATCCAATATCTGCCATATGAACAATCAGAAAAATAATAGAAAAAATCATAACTTCGCTGTTTTTTACCATATTATTATAATTTATTAATATTTGTTACTTCAGAATTTCGTTTTTAATTTTATAGTTGAATTGCACTCTGCATGGGGATATATATCGACGAGTCGATGTTAGCTTCATTTCTTGTTTTATTTTTTAATTTTTAATAAATGAAGGCGTGCCACGCCCACTATTGTTAAAATTATATCAAATAAATATTTCATAATTATTATTATACACTTGTTGTATATTAAATTTTTTTTAATATTATTATTTTAAGCTTTTTCGAAAATTTACTTAAATTTTATAGAAAAAGAGGGCGGTGCCACACCCACTTTTTTACATTTTCAATAGATAATGGTTGTCCTAACCCAGTGCAAAAAACCGATTTGAATTATCTTGCTCCGTTCTTAAGATATTAATTTTGGCCAGCAAAAGTGGTCAAATTTCCTATAGTGCAGCCCCTGACCAGCCATGCACATCCATATGAGATGCAAATGTGTGAGTCGGAGAGGGAGGGAAAGATTGAGTGAGAGCAGATCTATGCAGATATTTGGAAAATACGAAAAAGAAATGATCTCTTACTTGTTTCAGCTGCTCTTCAATTTAGTTATTTTTTAATAATATTAATTAATTAATTAGATAATATAAATTTATAAAAATTATGAATTAAGCCTAATAATATATTTTAAATATATTTAGGAAATTAAGGTGAAACATATTTGTATTTCTTTAAATATTAAAGTTCTTAATTGGCGTGTTATATCCCTTGGATTTTCATAGTTCTAAAAGTTCACAGATCCTACTTTTTGGTAATACTCCCTTCAAACAAACCATTATAAAAATTACCTTTCCCTCAATATCTTGAATAGTATTTTCCGAGATTTTCACACATTTTATTATCATATTTTTTTATGACCCAGGAAGATAAGTAAAACTTTCCACTTCCATTCATATAATAAACAAATAAAGCATATTGACATTTGGATCATTAAAGCATGCAACCCTTTCGGGCTAAGAGGTGCCCGTAACCTCTCACCCAAAGTAAAACGAAAAAATGACAATCTTGCAAATGGAAATTTCCTATGCCAATCTTTTAGCTGAATTCATTTGAAAAATGTAAATACGAAAGGCTAAAGGGAATCTGGCCATAAATATGTAATGAGTCAAGTGGCTGCGCGCCCCCATAAAAAAAGCACAGGCCCAATTAAAGACGAGTGGAAATCTCGGTGGCAGATCAAGGAGTTATATTCCAGATTAATTCGTTGTTTTTTTTTTATTTTTGAGCTAAAAAACGTCATTTTTTGTATGATTATTTTGTGTATCTTCGGTGGAAAGCATAAAAGAAAAGCATTCAAATGAACTTTCCTTGCCGGTGCTGCTGTGTTGTTGTCGCTGTTCTTTCTTTTTGTTGTTGTTGTTGTTGTTGTTGTTGTTGTACGTGGCACAAGTGCGGCCGCATGCTCAAGCACACAGACACACACACAACCAGAGAACCAGAAAACGTGTTGAGTGGCAAAAGCGAAAAAAAGCTAAATAAAAAACATGTAAAAAAGTGCTAGAGGTGATGAGCCACGACTTTGAGATACCCGGCATGAAATTTCGAAAAATTCATTGCATACAAAAGAGGGTTTACTGATTTAAAACCTATAAAGGATGATTCTTTTGCGTAAAATTTAATTTTAAAAATTATTTTATCAATTAAAATAAGAAAAATATCGAATTTTCCATTTCTTCTGCTGAAATTTTAAAGGTTCTGATAGATCAGAAATTGTATAGAAATAAGACTTAAAGTCTCTATTAAACCTTTATCTCTCGGCTGTATGAAAACCCCAAGAAGCTTGTCCAGGGCACCATTGCTTCTTGGAATTTCATAAATACCATATACCCCTTGTACCGCTAAAATAATACAAGTAAAGAATACCAAACAAAAACAATTCAAACAGAGGATAAGGCCATCTCTGTCTAGTAATTTCATATTCCTTTGCAGGGCCTTTTCTCCTTCCTTCTTCCTCCTCCTTTCTTTTCCTGCTTCCTCTTCTTGCCCCTTTTCCAGGCAATTTGTATTTTTGCAAAAGCTGAGTGTATCCTCTCAAACCTCCTGAATTTCCATTATCCATCCCAGTTTAAAGTATAAAAAAGACTTTTTGATTTTAAATGATTAATGCCCGAGTCAAGATTTTGTACAATGATTGATTAATTAACGTTGACAACCAGCAACACTGAAGAAATAATATAAAAAAACTACCGACACACGCATACACCCCTAACATAAACACACACACTCGAACACAAGCGGCTCTTTTTGTTGGCCAGTTTTTCATTATTTTGTGTTTTTTTTTTTTTAGTTAATAAATTGACTTCCATTTTCGTTATGGTCTTTTCTTATCCCCTTCTTCCATCTTCATGATTTTGTAGTTGCTGCTGTTGTTGTTGTTGTTGTTGTGGTTGTTGTTGCTTTTCCCACCCAAAAACATTTTCCTATGAAATCTGAAACGATGGATGTGTGTGGATGTTGATGTGTGTGCGTGTGTGTGGCCAGGTTTTAGCCTTGATTGATTTGAAACCGAGTTTTAGCCAGAGAGAGAAGTTAAAGGGGGTAAAAGTGTGTGCAGATGCACAGAGAGAAAAAAAAGTGAAATATTTGTAAAATTTAATTGTAATGCTTTATCAAAAACATATTATTTTTTACATGAACTGAAATGATTTGAAAGAAAACATTGACTTAATTATTGAAAAATATAATTTGAATTGCAGTGCCAATAAAATCGAAATCTTAATATAAATCCTATTTTACGAAATACTATTAATTTATTTAAATGATAAGATCTTTTGTCTTTTTTATTTTATAACTTTTCATTCAAACTTTAGAGATTAAAGTCTTCATAAATAATTTTCTAATAATAATAGGAGTTATTTTTCTCGGTGCTATTTTTCCTTGCATTATTTTTCTCTGTGCATATATTTCCTTTGCAGTTTGCCACTGTCAATCGTGTCTCTTTCTCTCCTTGTATCCCCTAGATGCGTGAGTTCGTTGGTGTGCTTGCCAAGGTGTACACGCAATTAATTATGTTGACAACTGACATCAATTGAAACGCTATCGGAAGGCAATCATCAAACATTAATCGAATGTGACATTCGGCAGGCAATTCTGGAACTGTGCTTGTTTTCTTTTCTTCAAGATTCTAGTTCTAGTTTTGATTTACTTTCCATATGCTCGAATTTATATGAATTACTTTGCATGACAAAAGAAAATATTCACAAGTCGTGGGAGAAGTGATAAATATTAGTTATTTGATTGCAAAATTATTATCACTTTTGATTAGTAAGAGGTAAATAATTTGTTGCCTAAATGATGTGTTGTGATAATAAATTACAAACTGATGAAAAGCTTAGTTGGAGATATTTTAAAAGAGGAAATGTATCTGCTGTTTTATCAAGAAGCTTCTTCTGGAAATATGCTGAAAATAGTTTTCACCATCTTTGTATGTTTCCCAAGTTTGACTTCAGTAAGTAAATTATTAAATAAAAATCTCAGAATTAATATATTATATTTAATTACAGAACTCTTAACCTCATAGACACTCCAAGATGTATCTCATTGCAAGAGGAGACCTCTCTTGGAGATCTCTACCAGTTCATCGGTAAATTGCGACAGATTTCCTCTATATATCCCCCTGTTATTATATACCCTTATATATCTGCCCGATCAACGAACTCTCCCACCACCCGCGCTCCAAAAATTCCAACGTGGGCCAGAGACAATGGGCGGCCATTCATCTTTACGTAATTTCGATATCAGGAGAAGCAGCAAACGGCAACGGCAACGGCAGCGGCGGCATCGGGCCAAAAACAACACACAATAAGAAGGCAAACAACAAAAACAACACACAGCAAGCACACACAAATTGTTACTTTTGAAACAAAAGCACGAGAAAAAAAGTGAAAGTCTAATTCAACGACAGGGAGACCTAACTAAGACAGATAAAGAAAGACCAGAGATAATAATTATGCATGTGCTTTGGGTTAAAGTTAATGAATGAATATGTAAGGAATCTCTGAAGACCCTCTCACAATCGAAAGTATCTCGGAATCTACAATTGTTGCCAGATGTTTTAAACCAGTTTATTTGCCAATTCGAAATCTATAAAAGTGTTTATATATATATATTATGTTCACATTTTTTACGCACATAGTGTTATCTATAAATTTACACGCTTCATACTTTTTTATATGTGCAGGAAATTCGGTGTCGAGGCAAAAACAGAATACAAAAATTTAAATAAATTTTATATAGAGATTTGAATCCGATAATCGCAGGTCGCTGATTTTATATAAAACAAAAAGTGGACAGACAATGGGATAAGCGACTAATGAGTGCTCTTTACGGGGATAATAATAATAATAATAATAATAATAATAATAATAATAATAATAATAATAATAATAATAATAATAATAATAATAATAATACTAATAATAATAATAATAATTTGTTTAAGAAATTGATTAGGAAATTGAGTAAACTTGAGCATGAGGAGGAGGGCTTAAAAACTATTAAAATTATGTCTCAGGATTTATAAAATATATTGTATATTTTTAAAGCATATAAATCAAGTCAAAAACCTTTTATAATTTAAAAAGAATAAAATTATTTATAGCTCAAATAATCTCTTAAAATAAAGTAAACCTAATTCGGTACCTATTTCTCTAAACATAAATTATATTTTAATATTTTTGGTATCTTTCAGTAAGAAACCTCAAAACTCCCCCTAGTTGCAGTGTATCTAAAAGATGTGTACTAAAAAATATTCCCACGCGTCTCACTAGCCGCAAACCAGCAGCGGGAATAGAAACAGCAACAAGCCAAGTTAACAGGTTAAGGCAACAGCCCAACTGCTGCTGCTGCTGTTGCTGTTGCTTGCTGACGTTCGATTTCGATTTTAACTAATTAAAAATGCATTCAACTTGGACAAACTAAAGGCTGTGACGTTTAGCAAATTAACATTAGAATTAATGGCAACTGCTGCCACCCTCTCTGCGGACGATTGCCTAACCAACGGGCCAGAAACTGTATCTCATGTGGTGCGGAGCGCAAGTATCTGGCAGATGCGTGCGCGTGCCGAAACCTCTGGGATCGCAGACAACCGAAAAAAAGAAAGAACTGATTTATATTAACCCGAAAATAAAGGCAAGCAAGAAGAATCTCAAACAAAATTGTAGCTCACTCGCTGCTGCTGCTGCTGTTGCTGGCAAAACGCACATTTGATGTTGTAGATACACTCGCAGCACATTCGAGTACCGCAGAAGTACAGAGAGTATCTCGCCTTGCTTCTTCTTTTTTTCGTATCTGAGTATCTGGTTCCGCGCGACAGCAGCAGCAGAAGCAGAGGCAGTGAAGGCGACGCCACTCAGCACGTTCATTATGGCATTTTGTCAGATACAAATTTCAGTTCAGAGTCGCTCTCAGTTGCCCCGAACGTGTGCATGTATCTGTCTCTGTATCCGTATCCGTATCCGTATCTGTATCTGTATCTGTAGCTGTGCGTCTGCCGCCGCCGCTGCTATAGCTGCTGCTGCGGCTGCGGTTTGCTGCGCGATAAGCATACGGATATGTCAGTTAATTATTTGTTTATATTTTGTATCGCCTCGCTCTCCTAAACTGTACACACACACACACAGTTTCGTCGCCATCGAACTGCCTCTAGATGGAGCTCTATATAGCTCTGAATAGCTTCATGGCTCTACGGCTGCTCTATATATATATACTTGGGCACATCTGTGCCGATCCCAACCGATCTGTGCCGTTTTCTATATTTCGCATACAATTTTCTGCTGATTAAGGCAAAAAGTAAACTCACTCTCTTGTATTTTCTAAAGTAAATAAGGTTTTAAAATCATTTTATGCTTGTGAGATTATGTTAGACATATTTCTGGGTTCTTAGCGAAGCATTCAGACTGCTGGCAGTCTTAGAAAGGTACTTTGAGTCGAAGTTTCCAAGTATTTACTATAAAGAAATCTATACCTTATCAGCTTATAGTATTAAAGCTTTTCCCAGAATTATTATAGATTATTTAGGGTCGTTTATGGGCAGCTATATAATCTTTATAATAAACATTTAAATGCTTACTGAAAGGAAATCATTTGCTGAGCTTCCACACTATTTTCTTTAATTAAATAAGCAACAAAGTATAAATAAATAATTATTATTTAGTGTTTACAGTTTGCTAAATTGTCCCATAAATCGTATCATTAACAAAGCTATCAATTTTCCAAAGAAAACTTGCACTACCAGGAGCCAGAAATGTTTAACTTAATTCGATATCCGCATCTCTTTTGGGGGCAGAGCCAACATGTGCAGCTGCTGGTGCTGGGCCACCGCAAAGGTGCATGCAACATTCGCAGCAACATCCACAACAGAAGCAGCAGCAGCAACATCTACAGCGGCAACAGCAGCAAGTTGTGGCAGCAGCGAAACAGGCGATAAGGAAGAAAGCGCAGGCGAATGGACACACAGGCGGACATATACAAAGCGAAATGTAGAGGAGAAAATCCAGGGGGGAGGCGCAGGGAAAATGGCTGGAAAACCGGTGCAGAAATGGCTACGTCTCCACCTTTCGCGAATGTTGCAGCAACTTGCAACACACGGCCATAAATTGCAGTCATGCGGCGACTTCAGCTGAGCGCCTGCTACAATGCAGCGGCCAAACACCTGGAATGGGGCATCCACCTTCGGGATAGCACCAGCTCCAGCTCCAGCTCCAGCTCCAGAGCTTCATCCCATTCCCCAGTCAGTCAGAGAGGCGTATATAATAGGAGCAAAGCGAATACCCAGTTCCATATGCACTCGCAGCATTCCCAGTGTCTCAGGTTGCGGATTGCCCGCTTTCGAGGGCGGTTCATGACGGAAGGGATGTTTCTCTCGAGGGTTGGCATCTGGATTTCAACCAAAAAAATGAAAAAATCGAAATAAAAAAATAATACAATATACAACTGTGGGTGAGGCTCAAACTCGAACCCGAAAAAAGCCACTAACAAAAGCTCAGCAAAAGCGGAAACCTGTTTTTTGGCCACCAAGCCAAGTGAGTTGAGTGAGTGAGCAAAGAGTTAACTTGAGCAGCCGCAGCCGCAGCAGCAGCAGCAGCAGCAGCATTGACCCCAACTGACTCAACGACAAAATATGCCAGCGGCTGGAGACGGAGACACGAGAGTGGAGCTGGAGGTGGAGCCGGAGCCAGAGCTGGAGCTGAAGCCTCGGGAGATCTCTCGTATCCGAATAAATGCAGAACATGGTGCGAAATATTTAATACAAAAATGTTGAAAAGGAGTTTGGCCTGACAAAATAAAGCAACACACAGCAGACAAGGGAGACAGTAAAGCTTCCTTTAATCTAACCATAAGGGTTGATTAAGTGTTATAAATACTTCAAGGCTTTATTAAAGCAGTTTTCTAATCATTTACGTACATCATAAATACACATTGGCTGCATTTAAACCTTAATTAAGTAATTAAAGGGTATTTAAACAGGTTCTCATATTTATTTGTGGTTTTAAAATAGTTTCACCTTTGACTTGGTGAGGTAAGGGAAGTATTTAAGTGTTGTAACTGGGAAATAGGAAAATGTTTAAAAAGGATTCCTGAATATTCTCTGAGAAATAAGCCATAAATGAGTTTCCATGAATAGTTTTTTAGTTTCTTCAGTTAATATTGTATTTTCATTATACAATTAACAAAGAAAATAACATCGAAATATATAAATAAGGAGTCATTTTTCTCTCAAATATAATTAGTATATTCTTCCAATAAATATTAAAAATTAAATAAACAAAATATAAATCAGATTTAATATAAGTTTTGTTTACATAAATATTATTTAGATATATATATTTATTTTATTTTTGTAAAGCTATAAATAATAGCAAGAAAATCAAGAATATATAAATCAGCATATCATAATTTCAGCATTCAAATATAATTTAATGAGATTAAACCAATTTTCATTGATAAATCCTTTAGCTAAATCTATATTCCTCGTTTTGCCCATGAATTCGCATTAGGCAAGTACACCTGTACCTGTGCAACTGCAGCAGACGGAGCGAGGAGAGCCCCAAGTAAACCTGTTTACAGTTCAAACTTCACATTCGATATTCGATGTGAACTCTTTTTTTTTGTATTTTGTTTGTCGTGTCGTGTTCGTCTGGCGGGTTCTGGTGCTTCTGGTGCCTTCTTCTCCTTGGCCACATCCCATCTTAACCCATCCCATCCCATCCATCCATCCGAGTAGTTTAAAGCCACCTACGAAGCCGAAGCTTAGGCCGGGTTATCTCCAGCTTAATTGGGTCATTCACACGCGCCACTTGCCGGCGATACAGCCGCTGCCAAGAGAGATGGCGATGGCGACTGCGAACGCTGACAAAAAACACACAAACACAACGATTTTTTCCAGCCTAGCAACAACTTCCGGTGTCTTGAAGACGAACTAAAGACCAAAGCATACATTACATGTTAGACCACTCGAAGAATGAGGCAAAAAGCGGAGACAGAGACGAAATAGTAGGCAAAACAAATGCCCAGAGAACGGAGGGCGAAGAAAAAACATTAAAAATACAAAAAAAAAATAAATAAAAAAAAGACATTTGACGAGCCGGACAAATAAAACTGTTTATCAAGTGAAGAAAAAAGTATTTTAAATGTCTCGGGGTATAGCATTTACCTAAGAAAATACTTTTCATGGTGTGCATTCCACTGGAATGTATCTTTAATAATTGCATTGTCGAAAGGTGAGAGCAAGAATGCCTGAAAGAATTCGAATTTGGGTTTATTTATTAGTATTTATTTTACATTTTTAATTGAATGATCTAGTCGTGTTTTTGAACAGTAAACTATAGCTTTTCAAAGATACTAATATGATATCAGTAATAATGATAAATTATTTCTTATTAATAACATTCTGAAAGTATATTATTGGTTTAAGAGAAACTATTTATTGATATTTTTAGAGAATCCCTAAACAAATGTCATTCGGAATTTTAGCTTTGCTTAGATACAAATAATGATTACATTGAGAAAAAATTCTAAAGGTATAAAATCCATATTTATAAATATAAAAAACGTATAACTCATTTTAATTTTTAAACATCACTACTTATTCTTTTTTAAAACCTATAAAAATGTATATTTTAAGTGTAGAAATATAAAGAAATTATAAAATTCCTTCTAAATTTTACAAATAATTTATTAAATTTCTTTAATCTCCATGTAATATTAAACAAAATGTAATAATGTAATTTATTGCATCAGAATATTTATTCAAAAGTACTTTGCTCCTATGCTCCTAAATCGCTTACAAAATCTCAGCTCGAAATACTTATTGAATTTGGTTTTGAAAAAGCAGAAGATTCGAGTATCTATGAGATACTTATGGAACTGAATGAATCAACGGTAACTCTCCCTCTCCCTCACTCTTACTCTCTCTCTCTCTCTCTCTCTCTCCCTATCGCCCTCTCTATTTGTCCTTTCCTGCTCCCTCGCTACCTACAAGGATCAGAATCAAAAGCAAAGGATCGAAGGTGGAAGAGCAGCAACAGCGAGTAACCCAAAACAAAGTCAACAGACCAAAGACAAAAGCAAATAAATGAAAACACACACACGCTCACACAGATACACGAGACACGGCCGTAAAAACTCAACCGACAACTTCAGCGAGGGAGCGAGATAGCGGCAGGCACTCCAAGAATGAGTGCGAATGAGGGAGAGAGATAGAGAGGCCGAGCATAGAGATCGCAGCATTGTACAATGTACATCCATCATTTTCTAGGCAATGCAAGCAAAAACAAAAAAAAACAAAGAAAAACACAAAATACAGAAACTGCAGCAGCTTAGGAAATTATTTGGCAACTCCAACGCGCCGCACAAAAACTGGTCTTGATCTATTTTTAAAGCCAAGCTTAGAGTCGAGCTTAAACCACATAAAGAACAACAACGAGGCCCGAAGCATAAAAACATCAATCAAACGAAGTTCTACACGCAGCGCAGCCTCAAGGTCTTATCAAAAATAAAACAAATCAAAAAAATGCTCATACATTTTGAAAGAAAACCACAAAAACTGGTTTCGAAATGCAAATATAGCCACCCACGCTGAGCATATAAAATATAATAAAACCACATAATTAGGCGATAAGTTTTGTAAAAATGACTTACTTTTTCTCCGCATCCGCGATAATCCAATTTGATTTCCGATTTTTTTGTTTATTTTTATTTAGCACTGATAATTGCTTGACTTTTAATCCAAATAAAAACTGCAACAACAAGAAACAGAGCAGAATTTTATTAGATTGCAAATACAACAAACAAATCACAGTGCTCTCTCTCTCTCTCTCTCTCTTAGCTGAGCTAGTGTGTGTGTGAAAATCAAAACAAAACACGGCAAAAACACTCGAGAGAGAGCGGCTGCGGCAGCAAAGAGCGGGTGAGAGAGCGTCAGAGCTGATCCACTGTGTTTTTCTTGTTGTTGTTGTTGTTGTTGTTGCTGTTTTTGCTGCTTTGCTTTTGTTTTAGTTTTAGTGACTGCAACATGTTGAATGTGTTTACTCTCTCTTACTCTAACGGTAAACGGAAGAGCTATTGCAGCAAATACAATATAAACAATTTCTTTTGCTGGCGGCAATTTTGTTTGCCGCACACACACACACGCGAGCGCGCGAGTTCACGTTACACGCACACTGTGGTAAGGGACGCGGTTGAGGGTGGCATTTTCATGCTTAAAAATAACAATAATAAATAATACATACTTTATTTAGATTACTTTAAAACACTCTTTTGCTCAGTTATGAGTTTGCGGGGTTAAAAACGGAAACATAAAATTAAGGAACGCCGCCGCACAAAATTGGGTTTCTTTTGTTATTTGTCACTTTTATGCACAAAATATTGCATTCTTGTTGTTTGCACAGTTTTTACACGCTTCAGTTAGTTAGTTTTTACGAGTTTTCGAAAATTTCGAGCGGTTGGCGGCTAAAAACAAGCAAAGAAACCGCGCTCCGCAACCGAACGCGACGAAAATTTTTTTGTTTTTGTTTTTAAAAAGTGTGACTGTTGATGCTATTCCGAAAATTCATAAATATTTCTTGTGGTATTTTTAAGTGTGTTTTAATATTCCCCGCTGGTCACACAAATTTTACATAAGAATAACAGTGTCTGCTGTTATTAAAGAGTTAACAGTTATGGATCTTAACAGAAGAGAGGATTTTTCTGTTATTGAGAGAGTTAACAGCGTTTTGCTTATGGAATGTAACAGAAGAGAGGAATTATTCGATTTTAACAGCTTTTTGCTTTGGAATCTAAAAGAAGAGAGGATGAGATGCCGCTATGTAACTATTAGGTTTTTTTTCACTAGATCTAGATTTCTTAAATTATTAAGTTTTATAGAAAATCTGGCCTAATTATTTCTTATATTAATTAAAAAATTAATAATAATAACTCTTATTGTTATAGCAAGCCTTTATACATTTATATTTAGCAAGTTTTAGCTTATTTTTGGACAAAATCTTGCTTATATCGAGCTTAGCTTGGAATTTAGCGTGGAATTGGAATCTGTTCCGTTCAGCCGATGTTTTCGATGTTTTTCTTATACCGATGTTAAGCGATGTATCGATGTTCTCTTTTACATACATCAACGGACATCGACATCGATGTTATCAGTCGATCTTGCAACCCTAGTACGGACTCAACCCAACTGTAAACTGGCTGTTACTTCTTCGCAAGAACTACTAAAAATGTTATTGAAAATAATGCAATATTTTGAATAAATGTTTAGGAACAGTGACACAAAGCTCAGTCAACTTCTTTCTGTATGCCTCAAACACCCATTTGCTGTAGTATTTTGTATCACTGATAAATATACCAAAGTAATCAGTTATCGATAATACTCGATTTTCACCCAAGGGAATCGAATTCAAATTAATATATATCATAGTTTTTATTAGATAAATCAGTTTGTTTGCTTAAACTACGTCCTCAACTTAACATACCGTATGCAATGTTTCATTTGTGTGTCTTTTCTCGCTTTTAGTTAATATCTAAACCTTGTCATTTGCCTGCTTTATTGTTACGATTTGAGAATTATGTTTAAATATATGCATATGCGGCTTCTACTGGTTCTGGGCCGAGAAATGTGTTTCGCTCTACGCCTGCTCTAAATGCTCAAAAAGTACAAAAGTCGCGCGTCCAGCTGCCCTTTTAAATATTGTGGCTTATGTTTATAAACTATGGCCTATCAAAAGTTATTTTTGATGTGTTCTTGATTTACTTTCTTCCCATGAGGCATCGTCTTCATCGTCGTCGTGTTTGTTTCATAGTTTGGTGGATATTAGGAAAATGTATAATGGTATTCGATATATATATATATAATATATGTAGATAAAAAAATAGGCTTAAAATGTTTTCGTTTTTTTTTCGCATTTTGTTGTTTCAATTACTTTATATATTGGCAACTCTCATTATTACATTTGTTTATGCATATAATTATGTAGTTATGTGGCTGAAAAAGGCTCTTGAACGTGCAACTGTCGCCTCCTGGCTGTGAAAAAAGGCCGCACTCAACCTTATTTTATAAATAGTAGTAGTAATTTATTAATTTATAGCACAATATGATATATATAGCAGCTGTTTGAAACTTTTTACACATGTCACACAAATGATTTATTTCTCTTCCTATAATCGAGTTGGTGGCGAAGTTCAAAGAGAGAGAACAGGATACAAGAAATTATAATAAAATAAAGAAATAACAGAGAACGCGACTGACAAAGTTTAAACATATGACAATAATCGAGTGCATGTGCAGCCGAGGCCTAATATCGTTCGATACATATCTTTTAATTATAGATGCGTGCGTATGTATTGCATGTATGTATGTATATAGTAACCAGCGATGCAAAAATTAATTTAATTTACGTGGTAATATAATAATATAAATTTTGTTTTAATTGTCTTCAGCTTTGAGACATTTAGGCAAACGTTTTTTCTTCCTTCCTTCCTTTTCATAGTGAATTTGTTTCGCTTTCTCTATCAATTTGTTGTTAAGCATTATAGGTTTTGTTTGTTTGTGTAATTCGTAATCATAATCATATAAGTGCTTACTCCCTCCTCTCGAACATCGAATAAACTAAAGAGCACACTCGAGACTCGCTTCGAAGCACAGGACAAATATTCTTCTCTTTATCGAAACTTAAATTACATATATATATAATATATTTATATCAAAAATCCGTTTGTTTACAGCAATAATAATAATAATAATAATAGTGCCAGCTCGTATGCAGACATATTTGCATGGGCCTATAGTTGCGGGCCAGAGAGCTCTGCCAGAGACAGATCAAGTGCTTCCTGCTCTCGGCCGCAGCTATAGGCACACAAATAAATGTACATATCTTAGTTTAGACTTGTAAAGTGCAAGTAGTTTCGGTTGTTGCTCTCTGTCACTCTCTGTTGTTCCTGCTAAGTGGCTATGAAACGAATTTGTTATGTGTTATCTCCTTTCTATCGTACTGTATTTCCTTTTTCTGTTTTATCAAAAAACGTCAAAACGTAAAAAAATGCATTATTCGGCTTATATAGGCTTAGACTTGTCTGTGTGTGTGTGTGTTGTATATACGATTTCTACTGAATTTATGCTCGTCCTTCTCTCGATTTCTCTTGTATATAAATATTTAAAATTTGTGTTTAGTTCCCTCTTCTTTTTCTTGCTGTTATTGCAGTTGCTGTGTTGTGTTGCTGTGTTTGTCGGGGGAGAGACGAGAGTGCTTCCTCATCCTTATATGTTATCTTATTATGAATGATATGGCGTCACATAAGTTGCTGGGAAGATTCCTTTCCTATTGCCAATCTCGCCGTTCCACCAGTTCTCGTCGGAGCGGTCTGTGACGGTGATGACATCGCCGCGTCTGAAGTCCAATTCGCCGGATTCCTGTGGCACAAAATCGTACAGAGCCTGCACGAGCATCTGCAACATAGAAAACAGAAGGAAAAGAGAGAGATTGAGAACCATTTATATTCCTAGTTGGCATCATCATCATCATCACTGTTTTTGTTTATAGTTCTGATGATGTGGTGGGCGGGCGACGAACGGGCAAAAGCATGACCTCAATGTGTTGTGTGTCTGTTTTTAAAATAAATCTGCCTGCCACATGCAAGGCGGAACTCCGGCCTCCTCGGTACCCACCTCTTCAGGTATCATATCACGCAATTTGACATCCTGCGACCGGGACACGCTCGCCGTCCGGTGATATTCGACCAGTTCGTTGAGGGAGTTGAACTTGACCACCCAGAGGAAGAATTTGACTTGGGCGTCGCGCAGAACCTTAAAATGCTGAACACCATCGGGGCATCTGTCATGCGATACAACGAAATACCAAAGGTCAGTGGTGGGATGAAGTAAATGAGAGAAAAACAAACTCACTTGACTGATAAGGAGAAATCGCCGGGACTGGATTCGCTGATGCGTATCAAAAAGGCGCCTTCGTGTTTGTTGGACAGCAGCTTCTCGGCATCGGCGCGTGTGATGCGTCCATAATACCAACTAAATAAATAATTGTGTGTGATTAGTTTTAATCCTATTTCAGGGATAATGGTTTCTACTCACTCGTGATTCTTCATTTCAATGTAATTGCTGGGTATGAGGCCTTCTTTTCCTTCCAACTCGGCACGGTACCAATTTGAATCATCTTCCATATTTAATATCTGTAAAGAAAAGGGTTTTCTATTAACTTGGAGCTTTTGGTAGTAGAAATTTCTTATTTATTAAGTTTTTAGGGACCTAATAAATCTAAGTTATGTATCAGAGTCCTCACTACCTAGCTGTCTGCACCATATCCTCATCGTCATAGGCATCATCGATGCCTCATAGTTATATATTTCTCATTAACAATGAAATCTGGAATTCTGTGACTTTAATTTATTTCCTACTTCAAATCAATTGCAATCCATATATAATTCGACCCTCGAATCTTTTCTTAGAAGCTGCCACTGCTGGGGTTTTCGATTTTAAAGGCCACACCCCTTTCAGCGGCCAGACAAAGGGGGACGTCTCAGTTGCGGCGGCATTCTTCCGCTTTTATGTTGTTCATTG